>APFE030926492.1:143720-195648 GCA_000404065.3 Pinus taeda | reverse complement strand
CTCAATTTTGTCCCATGGTAGCTTGCATTTAGAGGCATCATGTGATCCATTTCTTTTGCAGCGAATACAGTGTAAATTTGCCTTTTCTCCTTGAGAATGTCTGCCCCCCCTGCCTCTGAAATATCTTCCTCTTCCTCTTCGTCCACCTCTTCCTCTTGTAGAATCTTGAGTAGGATGATTTTCTTTATGAGCAAGGCATAAAGCCTCTTCGGAAGATTTAGGGACTGTCTTCTTTCCAAAAGCTTTCTCTCTTTCAGCAAACTTTTTCACAAGAGAGTAAAAGGTTATATCTTTGAGATTTCCATTTGCTTGCAATGACTCAAGGAGTAAGTAGGATAGAGTGCCTTGAGAAAAGAAATAAGAGGAATATCCAATTCAAACTTAGTGGATTTTATATCATGCATTATAGACTTTACTTCAGATGCAAGAGCAAGAGGATCATTATTTTGCAGTTCAAGAGTGAAGAGTTTAATCATGAGTTGAACGACTTCAAGTGCAGAATGTGAGTCATAGAGTTCTTTCAGCTTTTGTAAGGCTTCAAAGGTAGTTGAATATGACGAAATATGGCGACTCACTCTTCATTTACAGATGCTGCAATTAATGCATAAGCTTTGCTATTCTTGTTTTCCCAAATGATGAGTTCTTTGTCTGAGGTAGGCTGTACTGGGTCATTGTCTCCTTCTCCGACACACACTCCTTTCCACAACTCATTGAAGATGAGGGTGTGTTTTATCATCCGGGACCATTCAGGATAGTTCTCCTTGCCAGTTAGAACTATTCCCACCATGGATATGATTGAATGCATTCTGTAAAAAAAATTACTTTCGCTGATAGAAAAATACTTCTGCCAATATACAGTAAAATTGTATTCAGAAGGGCATTACTAAGATTCAACAAACCAGTGTTGGTGTGGCAGCAATTAATGTAATACACCAGGACTGTGTATTAAACATAAAACATAACAGTAGCTTCCTTGATACAAATTACCGATTATTGAATCTTATAAGCCATGAACAATAAATATATGCAGACTTCACATCAATATGAATAAACGCACGAAGTTTTTTTTTTTTTTAGTAGGGAAATAGATGTTTTTCCACCACTACCAGTTACCCATCGGAGACGACCTCATTTCAAAATATATATATATATATATATATATTGGGAAACAGAAGTATTTTCATAACTGTGAAACCAACACACATATTTAATCTTCCATCCTGAGATTTGGAGAGGAGAGCTATAGCTATCCTTGGTTCTCCAGCAATGCAAGCGGAACGCTGACAAACAGTCCCATCATATAACGATTTTTTTTTTCTTTTTCAAGTATTTGCTATTCTCACCTACCAATGCATGGATCCAAAGACCCTGATCCACACTCGCGTTCCTTGGGGTTAAACGTCCTCGAGGCTCAGAGACTGGCCGGCGGGGTCAGTACTAATTCAAAGTGAAGGTTGGTTTTGGAGAACCTCATGTCCTCGGGACAAACCAAGAGCTTCCGGCTAAAGCTGGAGGTCGACGCCACCAATTTCACTGCACTAACAAATCTGGCTTCGTCGTTCCAGTCCGCTGGGAATGGGCGCTATAGCGGGTTCGAGCCCCATGGTGGGCACTGTAGTGAAGTTCCAGGTCAGGTGTAAGAAGTATCTTTACACTCTACACGGCTTTGACTCAGAGAAGGCTGACAAACTCAAGTAGTCTCTGCCTCCATTATAGAAGCCAAGAAACAACGTTTCCTTGTATGGTTAGAACGCTGGTGCGCTGAGCGTGTATCTCAGGAGGCCGACGGTTTGAACGAAGATCTCATGCACAGTTTTGTTCACAATGGAGGGCACACAGGCAGGGTTCAATCACAATCATAGTATGGGCAGCTAGAATGTTGCAGGATTCACTATACCATGAGCTCAGACGGTTATGCGTAGAGCGTTAAATAATGAAAACTATAGGTTTTACTGTGAAAAGGATTCCATACGCAAAGGAACGTTGCAGCGTAGGGTTTATTTAGTAACGTGGCAGCAGCGTAACAGTAGCAGGCTTGACAGAAAATGTCAGAATCTGGCACCAACGCATATCTGGGCAGCGTATTGTATGGAGCAGGGTGCAGGTAATGGAATATGGAGCAGAGTGCAGGCAATGGAATATGGAGCAGAGCGCAGGCAGTACAGGCACTCAGACAAGGGAGTTACAAGGCACACGAGCTAAAAAAGGAGCTGGCTCTGATACCATGTCAGGCTAGGCAGTAACTCCATTAGGCAGAAAAAACTGATTCATATTATTCCATCAGGTATGTTATTGTTATATACAAAAGGGTGTGACTGTTAAGTTCATCTCCTGATGACTGTTCACATTCCTAATTTAATTATTTACATGAATTCACCCAATTGTGAGGATTAGGTGTCAAAGGAAATTTATAGAGAATTTAAGTAATGTCGGAGTGAAGATTCTTCTACTTCCAAACAAGACAAAGGAGCAGAAGAATCTCATATAGGTGGCCATTCTGAAGGCAAAGGGAAAGGAAAAGAGGTTCCTCTGTCCATGCCTCCTGACAACCCTGAAATTAAAAATAAGAAAACATCTTTGATTAAATTAGACGTTAAATTTGATTTTCCAATATATGATGGAGAGTTAAATGCAGAGAAGCTAGATAACTGGATTAGGTAGATTGATGTGTATTGCAGGGTGCAGAGCATTGATTCAGACATAATTAAGATTCAGCTGGCCACCCTACACCTGGGAGGAACTGCCTTGGTATGGTGGGAAGGTAGGACACAAGCTGACTTGAAGAAACATGGTAAAATTATTTCTGTCTGGAGTGAATTTGTTTCTACAATTAAAAAACAATTCTATCCACTAGCTTATATGCAACAAGCTATGATGAGTTGGCAAACTCTTCGCCAATTAAAAGGGCAAAGTGTACAAAGCTGCACCCAAGAGTTCAAAAAAAGAGCTTTGATTCTAGGCATTTCTTTAGACTCACCTAAAACTTTGCTGAAGTATATAGGTGGTCTACATAGTTATTTGAGACATACCATTCTCATGTTTAACCCTACTAGCATAGATGAGGTATCTGTTCAAGCTACCCATCTAGAGGCTAGAGGCAAGAATGTGAATCCAGAGATTGGGGGATCATCAAAACCCACTGCAAGCAAGAAAAAGCAAAAGAGGAAGCAGAAATGGAAAGAGAGGAAGGCCAATGTTGTACAAAAGACCAAGCCTTCATGCACTCACTGCAGGAAGGATGGACATGATGATGAACATTGCTAGTCTTTGCATCTAGAGCTGAAACCCAAGAAGTTTGATGGCAAGAAGAAGAAGACTGCTCCTGCTATACAAAAAGATTTGGGGTCAGACTTAGGTGATGAAACAACAACTGCAGCCACAGGTATAAAAGGTAAACATTCTGAAGCATCTACTAGTAATTCTGCACAAACTATTGATAGTGAAGAAAATAAGAGAAGAAGACATAAGCTTTTTCATATTAGAGTTATTTCCAAGCATCAAAAGATTGATACTTTGTTTGATAGTGGCTCACAAGTAAATTTAATTTCTAAAGCAATTGTGAAGAAATTGGGACTGCTAACCACACCTCACAAGAAGCCATATCCATTAGGGTGGGTATGTGATAAAGCAAAACTACAAGTGACTAGACAATGCAAACTTAGGTTTTCTTTTGGGTCAACATTTGTGGATGAGGTTGAGTTAGATATTGTTACCTTGGATATATGTGGAATTGTTTTAGGAAGTCCTTACTTGTATGATAGAAAAGCCATATTCTATAGAGCTGAAAATAAGTATCAACTCGTTATAGATGGAATCGAATATATTGTGAGAGCTCATAAACTCAAGAATTATTATACTCTCATAAACTCAGGGCAAATGAAAAGAATTGTAAATTCATGCAAGCAATTTTTACTGATGGTTGTAAAGGAAAAGAAACCTGATAAAACAAATGTATTTGAAGGCTGTGATGCTAAACAGCAAGCTGATTTAGAAAAAGTTGTTTCGGAATATGATATCATATTTCAAGAACCTAGAGGTCTGCCACCAAAAAGGGAAATTGTACATGATATTAATTTGCAGCAAGATGCTCCATTGCCTAACATCGGAATGTACAGGTTATTCGCTTTAGAGAATGTAGAAATCAAGAAGCAGGTACAAGAGCTGCTTGAGAGAGGGTTCACAAGACCAAGCACATCACCATGTGGATCTCCAATCATGTTGGTGAGAAATAAGGATGGTTCGTGGAGGATGTGCATTGACTACAGAGCACTGGATAAAATAACGATCAAGAATCGTTATCCCCTTCCTCACATAGATGATCTATTGGATCAGATGAAAGAGGCTGTTTACTTTTCCACGTTGGACCTATGTAGTGGTTACCATCAGGTCAGAGTAGCAGAGGAAGATGCATGGAAGACTGCTTTCAAAACAAATCAAGGGCTGTATGAATGGCTAGTTATGCCTTTTGGCTTAACTAATGCTCCTGCCACTTTCATGAGAGTAATGAATGATGTACTTAGGCCTTTTATTGATGATTTTGTAATTGTATATTTGGATGACATTCTTGTATTTAGTAAAACATGGGAAGAACATTTGAAGCATGTGAAGCAGACTTTAGATGTTTTGAAGCAAGAAAATCTCTATGTTAAATTGTCAAAATGTGAATTTGGTAAAACATATTTGAATTTTTTGGGTCATATTGTAAGGGGTGGTGAACTGAAGATAGATCCCTCTAAGGTTGCAATCATTGTAAACTGGCCTAAGCCCAAGTCTGCTACAGAAGTTAGAAGTTTCTTAGGGTCAACATAATATTGGAGAAAGTTTATTGCTAGCTTTTCTTTAATTGCAGCTCCCTTACGTGCTTTGATAGGATTGAACAAGGTGTTTCAGTGGGGAGGGAAACAACAGAAATCTTTTGACACCTTGAAAGAAAAAATTAGTACAACGCCAACACTAGCATTGCCAAATCTTCAACAACCATTTGAGATCGAAACAGATGCCAGTGATTATTCCATGGGAGCAGTGTTGATGCAACATGGTAAACCCATATGCTACCATTTTGATACTTTTAATTCTGCAGTAGTTAATTATCCTACATATGATAAAGAATTGTATGCATTAGTCCAGAGTGTGAAAAAGTAGAAACATTACTTAATGGGCAAAGAAATAGTTATACACACTCACAAACTAAATTGTAGCAATCAAGACACTATAGGTGGATGGGTTTCCTACAACAATTTCATTTAGTCATCAGATATAAAAAGGGCATACACAATAAAGTTGCAGATATGTTATCCAGACCAATTATAAATGCATCTACTATACTTAAGCATAACTCAGTAATGCATGAAAGCTACATTGAACAATATGCTCAAGATATAGACTTTAAAGATGTATATTCAGCTTTAAGTAATGGAAAAAAGGTAGAAGAATTGGATTACTATGTTAAGGACCGACTCTTGTATCATTTGGGAAAGCTATGCATTCCACAAACATAGAGGATTAATATAGTTAGGGAAGCACATAATTCTCTGATATCAGGTCATTTTGGTGTAAGCAAAACAATTGCACAACTACAAAGATACTGCTATTGGCCAAAAATGCATGAAACAATTTCTAGATATGTAAGAGGGTGTACCATGTGTGCTAAAAGCAAGCCCAACAATAGAAAACTAGGATTGTACACTCCACTACCAGTCCCTTCTCTTCCTTGGGAAAGTGTTACCATGGACTTTGTTGGAGGACTGCCCAAATCTAGAAATGGTCATGACTAGTTGTATGTTGTTGTGGACAGGTTCAGCAAAATGTGTATTTTAATACCTTTTAATAAGCAGATTACAGCTGAACAAACAACGAAATTGTTCTTTTAGCATGTCTAGGTGCATTTTGGGTTACCCACTTCCATAGTATTTGATCGAGACTCCCAATTTGTTGGAAAGTTTTGGTCAAGTCTGTGGGAATTAATGGACGCCAGACTGAAGAAAATCACAACCTTTCATCCACAAACAGATGGCCAAATAGAGGTAGTCAACAGGACAGTGATCTAGTTTCTCAAGGGTTATTACAGCAAGCATCCCAAGCTTTGGGATGAACATTTATGTTATGTGCGACATGCTTACAACCGTGCTAAACATTCTTCTACACAAAGATCTCCTTTTTAGACCTGTTTTGGTTTTATACCAAGGTCTCCCTTGGATTTTATCTTTGAAAAAGACATAGCAGTTGCTGGACACAAAGATGTGGACAAAGCAACCAGATTCATTGAATAGATCCAAGAAATTCACCAGGTAGTGCAGGAACAACTGGAAAATAGCCAAGACAAATACAAGGCAAGGCATGATAAACACCGGGTGGAGCACAACTTCCAAGTTGGCGATCAAGTTTGGCTGTATATCAACAAGGATAAAATGCAAGGTGAAGGAAAGAAGTTGAAACCAATAAGGTATGGGCCTTTTTTGGTACTTGAGAAAATTGGTGAGAACACTTTCCACCTTGATCTGTCAGCATACATGCACATCTATTGAGTAGTAAATGTAGAAAATTTAAGGCTGTTTGAACATTCTTTAATTGAAGATCCTGAAGAGCAAAGTCAATTGCCTTCCATTGATGATCTGTTGCCTGAATACCTCAATGAGCTACAGGAAGATACAATTTTGGACAGGAAGGTGAGGACAACGCGCAGAGGAGATGTTGAGTACCTAAGGATTGGACTCAAAGGTTCAAATCACAACAGTGCAAAATGGATAGAGATTGGAAAAGTGAGGCAGCTGTATCCTCACTTAAGCGATGTTTGAAAACCAACTTTTGGTGGTCCCAAAGCCTTTTTTAGTGGGAAGGTGTGATCCAAATGGATCTGAGAATGCTCTCTAACTCTTCATAAACTCTTTAAAAATCATGCCAAAGATCAAAATATTTTAAAAGATCAAAGTTAACGCAGAGGAAACACCCTTAGCAGGGTGGAGAAACACTATCGGGAGGCTATCGTGAATAAAACAGAGTATGGAGGCGTGGAACAAGTGATGCACATTAACCATCTGATCTGGCCGATCAAGGGTCCATATCGAATCGGTAATTGCAATCAACAGTGACCTTCGGCAGAGATCAGTGGGATCCACATGAGTCTTGCGACAATGATCAACAGAATCGCGAGATCCACATAAGGCATGCGACGATGATTGGTGGAGTTAATCCGGACCGTCGATCAAGCGCGTAGATCGATGACCCATATTACATCATCGGATCACTATCAGGGGATTTCATAAGCAGTTACAAATGACGAAAGGGTTATTGCGATGAGAGATTGCGATATATCGCATCGCCACATCGCATCAGAACTATGCAGTGGAGCGGGGCAGATACCAATAAAGGCAACAATATTACGGACCCAATAATATAATAGACGACATTGCATATATTTTGAAGTTTGGAAAACTGAGTTTTCCTTTGTAAATCAAATTTTCGCGAACAAATGAAAAACCAAAGGGAAAAGCACCGATGCGACGTTGCGGACCCGAAAGGGTTTATTAACAATACTGGATAGTATTTCAAGTCTGGGAATGCGGGCTTTACAATGTTTTTAATGTATTTTTGCATTAAACGAAATACACAGAGACAGAGCCATTCCGATGTGTGATAGCGACCGATAGGCGGACCCAATAAGGGAATGAAGTATATTGTAGGACTTTTGAAGTCTGACATATCATATTTTGGTGGATTTTCTCTGTTTAAACAGTGTGCGGCCATTACAGGCATTTCAGAGGCCCGAAGCACTCTAGCGCTGCGGAATGGGTGGCCACATCCTCTCCATGTGTTAGGTAATGATTGTATAATGCTGGAGAGAGATTCAAAGCGTTCAAGAGGCCGGGGAGACTGAGAGCCAAGGAAATGAAACAAATAGGCAACGCAGTTGGCTTTAAAAAGCCATAGACAGAGAACATGAGAGGGGAGCAGTATTTAGGCAAATGCTGAGATAGAGTTTAGGACAGAGAGCATTAGGGGAGTCTGTGTACTCATAGATAACTTGAGAGATTCAAGTAAGCTCTTATTATTGTATTTCTGTTTGTGTGTGAGGCTCAAATTGAGCTCACTGTTGTAAACAAAACTTTGCTTGAAGACATAATAGAGAGACCACCACTGAAGGTTGGACCAGAGGAGATGTAGCCCAGGAGTATTGGGTGAACTCCTTATTAAATTTGTTGTGTATGTGTTGCCTATTATGTTTTTTTTACTGCTTCATTGTCTGTGCATTTCACAATCGTATCAATCCATTGCATAAAATGACATAGAAAAATCCATGCACATAAGTCTGTAATACCTTATTAATTATCTTAGATCTCATTATCAGATCATGCAACAAGCCTATGGAAAGCAAGGGTGAGAGACACACATGCAACTGACACGCATGCATGAACAATACATATTCCATCCAGTTTGAGGGGTGAACCATGCTCTGATACCACTATGTAACACCTTCCTCGAACATCTACCTAGGCAACTGGCCAGCTAGGTTAAACATGAGACAAGAGGCCACTATGATATGATTCGACCTCCTAAGTCACATTAAGGAAGTGGAGCCGACAAAAACACAACATACAAACATTAATTATCAGCTACAAGACCCTCAGGAGATATGTCAGTCACTTAGATAGCCTATCCCTGGGTCCCAATGATGTTCTAGATCTCTTAGGCTACAGTCACTCTCATGCTATGGGAAAGGGAGTGACCAAAAACCCAAAGTTGCTCTCACAGGCTTGCCTGCCAGTGACCAGAGACCAAAGTTTCCAGTGTTATGCCAATGACTTCAGGATATGAGCCACTTTTTCATGCTCAGAGCCCAGGTCACGGCCCATAATTGAACCATCTCCTCAAATTAGTCAAATGACATGGAAATGACAATATTAAATAAAATACTTGTTTAAGACCTTGACTGCACCCCTACTAGCCATGATAGGAATTTCGTCAAACATATTGCAAATGTGTAGTCTACAGGTGTAATTAACAATTCTAAGCATAGGGGTCTCATACTTAGCTGAGAATCACTAAGAACCATTGATTCCTCAACACATCAACTGAAATTCCATCCATTAGGTCATAGATACATTGATCATTCAATTAAAAGTAAAAACATGATGAGAGCCAGGCATGGATGTTGTCGTAAAACACATACATAACTAGCATAATAGCAACAGAAATACTCATGAAAGTACAATCATGTAGACCACATACAAGCCATCAAAATTCTCATAGAAAAACAAGGAGAAATAACCTTTCATTAATGATGCAAAATCCAAACTCAGGATGGGACTTCCATGTTCTATCCGACTATAGAATGGATGATCCAAATATATCTTCATCCATTCACCCCCATGCCATATTCCAAGCATGAATGTGGGATATCATAGAACACATCAATAAAAAACCATAAAGGGTTTCCAGAGGCCATCCACCTCAATCCATCAAACAATGATTCTGCCTCATGGTCAAACATCACAAAACAATCATCAGATTGGTCTCTATCCCAACCATCTAGGGCTTGAGAGTGTTTGTTCCAACCAAGACTCTGAGACTAGTAACTCAATCCCACAACTGCCATTGGGCTCCAGAGAATTTGTCCAACCAAGGCTCTAGGACTAGTAACTCAACCTACGAAGGGCTCCAGAGCATTTATCCAACCAAGTCTATGGGACTAGTAACTCAACCCAAGTTGTTACAGGGATCCAAAGTGTTTTTCCAACCAAGGCAATGAGAATTAGTAACTCAACCCAAGCTAAGGAAACATGAGAACCAACCAAAAAAAAACAATGAAAGTAAATCCACAAGCACAAGGGCTATCAAGGAAATGGTAAGGATAGGCAATCCACTGCCAATCCAGGCAATCCTCCATGCCAATTAAATAACACAACCAAGAAACCACATGCATGTGCCATGCATGCCAAAACTAGTGAAGGAAACATACATGCAACTCGGTACCTGCAAGAAAATTTGATGTAGTTGCTGATCCCGATGCCCTCTTACGCTTTCCTGCTCTTCCTTTGCCTTCTTGCTCCAAGAATATAAGTATGCCACACCATCCAAGAGTGCTCCAAGAAAACTCCAAGTCTCTAAGAGTATGAGAGAGCTCCAAAACTGAACTCACAAAAGGCTAGCAACTAATCTTCTGAAGCCTTTTTATGAATGAGGCCTCTATTTTCTTCATTTTCCATTATTTTCCTTCAATTTCCTCCTCACATGCAACCCGTGACCTTTCACCTCCCTTTTCCCCTAATTTCCATTATTTTCATAAATAAATGTGCCAAAATGTCATTTTTCCTTTCCAAAGCCTTAGCCATTGCCTTTTCCAATTTCTTTAGCCATTAAAAATCACAATTTATCCCCATCACTAGGATTTAGCCCAACATTAAGCTTGGAATAAGTGTCCCATCATCTGTGGTTATTATTTTTCCTTTATTTAATTTTATTACATGGAACTCTCACCAGGGATGTTGCACAATACCTTCTCCAAATGTTACAGAGAATGCCCTCACATTTGAATTTACAGATGATAGTGCAAAATATAATCAAATATCCAAACATCGTGACAGTGTTTTCAACTAGTGAATTTATTTATTTAATTTTAAATTTCCAACACTATCAGTGTTGCGACACTAGTATGACTGTCGCAGTACCTAGGGTCATTGATATTGCGACAACATTTCCCACACCTAAACAATGCAATTCCCACGCTTAAACGTTGCAATTCCTATGCCTAAAAATCTTGATTCCTACGTTCTTGCAATGATATTTCCCACGCCTAAATGATGTAATTCCCTTGCCTAAACTATGCATTTCCCATGCCTAAATGTTGTGATTCCTATGCATAAATATCGTCACCCCCCCACTAAATTTCACGATTCCTACTCCTATAATGTCACAATTACCCCACCTAAACATCACACAACCATGACAAATAGGTTTCCTAACTGTCAGAATTGAGACGCTCCTTGCGACGACCTTACCACATGCCAACATCACAACTCCTATGCATAGATGTCATAATTCCACACTTTAATGTTGCAATTCCCATGCTTAAATGCCACAATTCCCACACCTAAAAGTCGCACAGCCATCACAAACAAGTTGTCTGGATGTCAGAATTGAGACATGCCTTGTGATGGCCTTTCCCACGCATAAACGTTGCAACTATGTCAAGTTTACATCAGTATTTTGACGTCAGTTTTGATAGCACAAACATGCTATTTTCAAATGAGATGCGATGACGATTGTCATCGAAAGGATGACCCATAGAATTTTGTCGAAGTGTTCTGTCAAACTTCCGATGATTAAGGAGACGCCGAAAATATGACTATAGAATAAATGACATTTCACGAAAATCTCTTTCCGTCATTATAAATATGAACAATTATCGTAAGAAATACAAAGAGCCATTGAAAATTGGCTCAATATTTGGTAGTGAATATTCACAACCATGTATATGTACTATCTATCAAATCTATTCCCTTGCATGGTTGTTAACATTATTACACAAATCCCATGATGTCAACAACTCTTTCCAATTCAAAAGAGGAAACACATATTTTCCTATCCATTAATTCCCCCTCTAATATGTGTCCATGTTTCCAACTTTCACTGCACTAAAAACTAATACCTGACAATCTAATCCATTCATTTATGTAATTTAATCCCTTTCCTTTGTTTGTCTTAACTCAGTGGTTGCTAATTCATCCACTTTCTTGAGTGCCAAGGTCTTGCCTTAATGCACAATATGCTTTATTGATTCCCACTCCTCTTTCTGTAGTTTCCAATAATGATGATTGATGCTATGTGATTCGTTCTCCACTTTTCACTAGTTTCAATCCCAATTCTTCACCCCTGTGAGCATCACCCGATGCAATGAGTGCTAAGTGTACTATTCAAAAATCATGAGAAATTAGTCAGTTACGACTACCTCTCATGGAAATGGTCATACGTTTGAATGAATTACCTAACGCAGTTGAATCCCAAAATGATATCTGATATAACCCTCTCAACTTTTTGAAGTGATGACCTCACCATCACCACTTAATCAACTTCCCCCCTAAGAATCACTTTAGTCCTGCTAAAGCTCATATTAAGCAATCTTCTCCCATTACTTCTAAGAACTTATATAATAACCTGTATAAACTATCTATCTATATTGACTCGTACCCTAATATTTCCCTCCCTACAATGTCCCTTTTTCGTGAACCATAATATAAGCTTTACATCCCCACCACCAATACCATATATCATAACCATACTAATCAAAAACTTAAAATGAACCCTAACACATATATTTTTGGAACAACATAAATAACATACTTCAAACACACTATGAAACTTCTTATAAGGTGGTGAACCTCCACATTATTGAAATTGACATGTCTACCCATGAGATCTTAAGAAACACATTTTGTTATGCCACTAGCCCATGTCATCTCCCATACAATGATGTCTTATGGAATATTGAAAAGGTCATTCATTCTCTTCGCATCAATGAGATTGAAGAAATCAATGAGTGGTGCTTCCATGTCCTTGGTGTGCTAAACCTCCTAAAGACAACCTTTCAAAATATGAAATTGCATATTATAAATGACCTATTAACATCCCAAAATCATCATTCTAAAAGATGACAAGAGCAACACCAATGTTAACAGAACGAAAAATGGAGTATGCAATACCCTTAGAACATCATTGTACATGGTCAACCTAAAATCCAAAAAAATGGCACCTGCTTCATATCAATTCTTAGGCCCATTAATTCCTATAATTTACTTTATCAAGCCTCTTAACCAAAAAATAAATAAATTTGTAGTTAGTCACATTCTTTCGTACATCAAAGATTCCTCTAATTTCATTATCAAACTTCTAGATTTCCACCTTGATGATGAAGATCTCCAAGTAAGCTTTGCCATTATTTCTTTATTCACTAAAATTCCTAAAAAATATGCACTCAATATCATCTCTAATATGGTTGACTCAAAAATTTCCAATGTTAAACTTGTGTGCATCCACATTTTTTACCTTTGGAGGTAACATGCATGAAAAAATGAGGGTACCACAACAAGTTCTCTTTTATCATCTTATCAAAACCAATTTACACATGGATCATTTTCTAAAAAACCAATAAGCATTGCCTTATTAAATCCTAAATGTTGGTATCAATTTATAGATACCTATGTACTTTGGCCTCATAGCAATTTAAAGCTTAACTAATTCCTATATCATGTTAACAACATACCCCCCCTAATTTACAATGGTTTTAAAATCCAACTTGTGTCCCAATTATTTACCTTTGAAGGTAATTTCTATAAACACACTAAAAATACCACAATGGGCTCCTCTTTATTGCTTGTCATGGCCAATTTATACAATAAAAATTTTGAGATTAAAAAAACAAAATCCTTATATGAGCCCTTACAAAAAATATCAGTATCAATTATGAATGATACTTGTAATTTGGCCTTGAGGCCATACGATTCGTAACTAGTCCCTATTCCTCCTCAATAGTATCTCCCCTGGCATTCAATTTACAAAGAGATCTTAAACGGAAACATTGTCTCCTTGACATGTTTGTAAACAAAGAGAAGGATGATTTCCTTGCCCATCAATTCCATAAGAAGAAAACTCATGCTAGTAGATATTAACATGTCTAGATATTTTTCGGCGAAAATCACATGAAATACCATTTGTCAACGCGTTTCAAACCAACTAGTGTGGTTCATCGTTAGGACAAGTTGAATAAACAGATCCAGCTTAGCATGTTAAATAGTTTGAGTAGAGCCTCCAAGTTAGCTGTTGGAGGCTCTGCTCAGACTATTTAACATGCTAAGCTGGATCTGTCTCTTCAACTGTCCTGACGATGAATGACACTGGTTGGTTCGAAACGCGTCGACAAATGGTATTTCATGTGATTTTCGCCGAAAAATATCTCACAAAATTGATATGGATCACATAAGCCTAAACTCTATAATGTCTAGATATATCAATACCCAACTGAAAATGTTTGTCTTGAAACCCTGAGTCACTATAGCCTTTCATATCTCAGTACCTTAACCTAATGAAGTGTTGATGGATGTGTTCTAGTTGTTCAATGGGACAAAAGTAGAAGAGGTAGACATGGTACCTTTAGAGTGTAGTAGAGCTTAAATAAAAACAATATAGATTGTAAATAAGCTCATATTAGACAAACCCTCCAAAACAATAACTACTCCAGCAATGAGAAACAAAGTCTCTTACAAAGATAGAAACTCCAACATCTAGTCTCACGCAAAACTTATATAACCTTCACTAAAAGGGTGTCACACAAAAAAAATCCAAAATACATATAAAAAACACATTAGAATCATATTCAAACTAAAATTATTCTCGATAACCTTTTCAATGATGTCAAAGACAAACATAACCTCTTCTACATCAAGGACTCTATGACATTATATGTTCTTGCAAAGTATCATACATTATCCAAACAAGTTGATCCAAAAAATCCCAACTCAAAGAACATATCATTGACACTCGCAATAACCACCCTACCAAATTGGTCATTGTTAAACATTCTAATCAGACCAAGCAATGTATATGGTTTTACTAATCCACAATTAGCCTAAACCTCACCACTATTGTAACAACCTCATTTAGATATGTCATCAGAAACAAAAAAGAACCCTAATAACATTAATCATGAACATGAATACAAACTTAATTATTCTTAACGACATGTTATTATTCACCTTTAAAATTACAAAGATAATAATTTTAATGTTCATATTATTCTTATTACCCCCCTCCTCAACTTACTCTCTTTCATTGCTTCTAGGCGTCATCTGAAAAATATTACACCAACAAATATAGAGCAAAGCATTAGTCTAGAAATAATAAAACAAACTCGAATGTTTGCATTAAGAAGACCAATATTTATACATGACCATGATGAATGGTCAATTTAATTAATTCCCATAATCTCTTACCAATTTTCTGCATTCGCTCCACAAATCTCTCAACTAATAATTCTATATATAAAAAAACCTTCAAGGCATAGCAATAATAATTCTAGAATATGACAAATGATCATTATTCTAACATTTCTCCTCCATAATGGTCATTTGGAGAAATACCAACAATAGAGGAAATTTCAACTTAAAAGTGGCCTCCTAAGGAAAAAAAATAAAATAATAGTTAAAATAATAAAGTAAGATTTATAAATTTTGGAGGGAAAATAAGAAAACTACATTTTAATTGTATTTTTGGCTTAGCTCCTTATAAGTTTACTCAAATTTCAAGTCTAGACACTTGTTGAATGTGGAATTAATTCCACATCCAATGAGTACCCATTATGCATACTTGTGAGAAGACCCACATTGATAAAAATTGAAGATACATTAAAAAATGTGTTTCAAGCACATTTTTTTTTAATGTATTTTCTGTTTTTATCAATGTGGGTCTTCTTAGAAGTATGCATAATGGATATTCGTTGGTTGTGGAATTTAATTCTGCATACGACAAGTGTCTACACTTGAAATATGACTAAACCTATAAGGAAACAAGTCAAAAATACAATTGAAAAAGTAGTTTTCTTCTTTTCCCTCCAAAATATTTACATATATCTCTTTTTAAATTTAAAGGATTTTGATTGGTTTACATTTTATGACATGTAAATTACATGAAATTTGATGGGAACTTTGAGGCTAAAATTTCCTCTGATGGATAGTTTTTGAACGTGTAGAACTTTTCCTTTGTTAGTACTTTGTTGAAGACCTAAGTGACTTGTGTTGGATTAAGAAATATACTAAGAGAAGGGGTGAATCAAGATAATAACAATTTTACTTATTTAAACATTTGAACATCATAAAAACATCAATCTTATAAAGTGAACAAGTATTACATAATATATATGTGGAAACCCTTACAAGAGGCGTTGTGTAGCAATTATTTTTGCAAACATAAACGATCCCTCTAGTCCTATGGGAAAATCTAGCAACAAACTAGACGAATATGTGAAAAGTTTCCTAGTTTATATCAGAAATATCAGAAAATACAAAGGAGGATAGATGACCTACCTGACTATGACGCTAACACCTGTTGATGTTGTTCTCGATCTTCTCTCTTCCATGTTCAATCCTCTCTATGTCGTTGCGGATGAATACCTACAAGGAAGATCAAGCAGAGACAACAAAAGCATACATAGCATAATTCATTCTAACATAAACTATGTGACAGATTAAGGAGTATCACACTAAATGAGTAATGATTTACACACTTATGGAAAGAAAACACATAGTATTATTAATAGAAAGTAAGGGAAGCATACAATCACTTAAGCCTTGATGTTGGAAGCCTCCTTTGGATGAGTTTCCAAGTCCTAGCCAAGACCTTCAAGCACTCCTTTCTCCTTATCAAAATGGGCAGCATTTAGGCATAGTTTCAACATAAGAAGGCAACCAAGCAATAGCTAACCAATTGTAGATAGTAGGGATCTCATTTATAGGGAAGGAGAAGGAGTTAAGGATCCATAAAAGGAGGGAGAGGCTCCACAACTCGAGGGAAAGATCCATGAAAGTAGGATCAAGGACCAATAACGGGAGGTCTCGCTCTAATCCTTATTCACTTGTAACTAACTCATCGTTCTCGAAACTTCTAGTAAGAGAAGCTTCTCCTCCACTTTAGGAAAAACTGCCAGCATGGGTTTTCCTTATAAAAGCTGCACTGGAAGCACTAGGTCAGCATAGTGCAACAAGGTACTAGCACGGGTCACCAGTGATGTAAAATGCATTGATCTTGAAAACAAGGTTTTTGACAAGTTTCTTTAGAAATATTCCAGGGCAATTTTTTCTTCATTTCTTCAAGGATGCTTATGAAAATGTTTCATGGTGAATACACTGACAACTTTTGTCATTTTTACACTTCAGGATACGAGATGGGAAGTGTGACAAAAGGTGAGTTTCCAAGTCCTAGAATTAACCTTCAAGCTTTCCTTTCTCCTTAGCAAAATGGACAGCATTTGGGCATAGTTTAGCACTAGGAACGCAACCAAGCAATAGCCAACCAATTGTGGATAGTAGAGATATCATTTATAGGGAAGGAGAGGGAGTTAAGGATCCATAAAAGGAGGGAGAGGTTCCACAACTCAAGGGAAATATCCATGAAAGTAGGATCACAAACCAAGAATGGGAGGTCTTTCTCTAATCCTTATTCACCCGTAACCAACTCACTGTTCTCAAGACTTCTAGTAAGAGAAGCTTCTCCTCCACTTTAGGAAAAATTTCTTGAAGAGGTTTAATGCAGAGTTTCCTTATAAAAGTCGCGCTGGCAGCGCTAGGTCAGTATAGTGGAACAAGGCACCATTTTTTTGTGGAGGCAATCCTTTCTACAGACATAAATGATCCCTCTAGTCCTGTGGGAGGATATAACAACAAACTAGACAAATATGTGCAAACATTCCTGGCTTATACCAGAAAACACAAACGAAAATAGATGACCTACCTCACTCTGATGCTAATATCTATTGGTGTCGTCCTTGATACTCTTGCTTCGAAGCTCAATCTCCTATTTGCCAATGTGGATGAATATCTGAAAGGAAAATCACGTGGAGACAACAAACTTATACATAGAAAAAACAATTATGGTATAAACCATATAATAGATCCAGGAGTATTATACTAAAGGAGCAATGATTGACACATTTATGGAAAGTAAACACATAATGTATTGTTAATAGATGGTAAAGGGAGTAGTACAACCACTTAAGGGAATGATCCATGAAATTAGGATCAAGGACAAAGAATTGGAGGTCTCACTCTAATCCTTATTCACTTGTAACCAACTTGTCGTTCTCGAGACTTCTAGTAAGAGAAGATTCTCCTCCACTTTAGGAAAAAATGTCTGAAAAGGTTCAGCGTGGGTTTTCCTTATAAAAGCCATGCTGACAGTGCTAGGTCAGTATAATGTAACAAGGTACTAGCATGGGTCACCAGTGATGCAAAACACATTGATTCTAAAAACAATGTTTTTGACTAGTTTCTTTAGAAATATTTCAGGGCAAGTTTTTCTTCTGTTCTTTAGGGATGCTTCTGAACATGTTTCATGGTGAATACCCTGACAGTTTTCATCATTTTGATGTTTCAGGATACAAGATGGGAAGTGTGACTAAATATTGTGTTATAGATGCCCCCTAAAGCAAGAAGGAAAAATGGGAAGTGATGTGTGAAATGCTTTACAAGTCAAGGCAAGGACCCAGAGAAACACCATCCGAAAACCTACAAATTAGGCATGATACAAGATATATGACATCTCTGATGTAAGTATTCCTAATAATACATATTTGAGTAGGCATCTAATAATACATGAATCCATGACATGGACACAACCATCCAAATAGAAAGGATCATGTGTATGGATCCACGACATGGACGCATCGATCTGAATAGCCATCCGAATAGAAGGGATCATGTGTACAATCATGAATATCTTATAACTCCAAAAAACCTATATTTATTAGACAAAACCCAGGGTCTTCATCTCCGTCTCAATCCAACAAAAGTATGAATCCCACCATGTGAATAGATGTGTCGGAGTCAAACATGGAAGAAAACCACCTGATTACATGTCGATGATGTAAACCATTAATAGGCATGAGAGAAACCACCAATAATGACAATGTCTCTCAAGGTACAACAACACAATCCACGAGTGTGAACAATGACGCTGAAGTTGAACACTCATAGAATCATTTGATCGAAGGCCAATGATGTGAAACTATCGTCGAATGCGAAGAACCTGCCATTGAGGCATGCAATCTCCAAGGTATTGAAAGGGAGTTTCTAGATCATCTTCCTGGATAATGAGTTGGAGTCGACAGGAAGTGATCCATCGAAGGAGGGCCATAATTTTTCCCACATCATCGACACAAAACATAGGATTTTGCAGATTTGGTAAGAGTAATTCAAGATTTTTACAGAAAAGTCAAACAAGGTATAAGTGGATTGAATTGCAGATGGGACTTCTCTTGAACATAGAGGCAACATGACTCTGAAATTTGGAAGAATTTGAATCAAAATAAGGTTAGAGGTTATGGTGACAACAAGATGTGATCAAATGAGAGGCAAATGGATTTCCCAAAACCCAGGAAGGCAAGTAATGAAGTGAGTATAACCCAAAACCAACCCAAGCTACAGATAGATGTCATGTTCAAGAGAAACATGCTGCCTTTATACAAAATACAAGACATGTTTACTTCCATTTTTCCCCACTATTGCTAGTGAGTACCTCATTATTTTTTAATCTCAAACTTGAAGAGGATGCGATATGCTTGTCGTATAAGTTCACCCTTCAGATGAATCGATCATAGTATTTATAATGAGCCCTAGGAGGGAGTTTCTCAGTCTCTTCATGGTGACAATTCCATCGTTGTTTTTGTTTTACGAGTCTGATGGATGGGTAACTCGACATCTTTTTCATGTTTAGAGAGTTTGAAAAAGAGGCAAAGAGAAAACTCTAGAGGCCCCTTTTTGTAGATAATATCTCTAATCCAAAAAGGTAGAAACAATATTCAAGAGAACCTCTTAGCTACATGTGACCAAGGTATTCATTTTTTGTACATTAGTCTAACTCAGTCCAGAAAAGGTTTAAACTTATACTGAGTAGACGTCTTTTCATTTACTTTTACGAGTTCGAAAAGACAAGTGCTCAACAACATTTTCATATTTTTGGAGTCTGAAAGAGCTGAAAGAGGACTCCACCTGGAGTAACGAGTGGTATAAAAGGATAGAAACTGGTTTCGATCATGATGGATTTTATCAAAACATGTAAAGTTCAAGAGGTTGGCTAATAATACCACTCATCACAACGGTTCCTCAAGAAAGGGTAAAACAACCAAGTGAAAGCGTATAATCAGCCAAAGAGATGGTGATGATGGAATGAAAAAAACCAAGGCTCATTTGGCAAAAACAGACTGATAAAAATGGAAATCACGATAGGTAAAGTGGGAATGGTTTCATTTTTACACAAGCTTGAAACACGGGAAACTATGCTTGAGCATACATGAAGATGGTTTCATTTTTTCACAAGATTGAAACATGAGAAAAAACTATGCTTGGATTTGGTTTCATTTTTACACAAGCTTGAAACAGAGACAAACTATGCTTGAGATTGGTTTCATTTTTACACAAGCTTGAAACAGAGACAAACTATGCCTGAGATTGGTTTCATTTTTACACAAGCTTGAAACAAAGAAAAACTATGCTTGAGATAAGTTTTCATGCCCCCAAGATAATGACTCAATTTGGGGTACATGCCCCCCCCAAGCTTCATTTCATTCACCTAAGTAGACTATTGGTTACTAACATATGGATGGAATGAAGATTCGCTTATGAGATCAAGTGAAAGACTTGACTGGGAATTTACGAGATCTAATCAAAGACTCTAATTGGAAGGGGATTTGTTTAATTTTTTAACGATCTTGACACATGAAAGGAACCATGCCCATGACACCTTGTTTCATCTTTTAATGAGCTTGTCACAAGTAAAGGAACTCTGCTCCGGGAACCTTGATTCGTTTTTTAGGAACTTGATACAAGACAAGGAACTCTTCTCCAGGAACCTTGATTCGTTTTTTAAGGAGCTTGAAACAAAAAAAGGAAATGTGCTCCAAGAAACCTTGAGTATGGACCATAAGAGGCCATGGATTCCAAGAGGTTCTCATCAGATGAGAGAACGACTCTATGGAAGGGATACATGTCAAGGGATCTAATGGAAAGATCAGGCTCTAATGCCCCCAATACATGATGCACTATATCATTAACTAGATCATCAGTAGACGTAGGCATGGGACAGGCGGCCACATAATTAACATGTGGCAGGGGTGATACCACTTGCATACAAGGAACATTTAATGAAGATGGTTGATTGGGAACCAAAAGAGGACCAACAAATGAAAGCCGATCAATGACCATGATTCTTCCTTCATGTGGGAAACATATCACACGAAAGAGAGAAGAGACAAGAACTGCCACGACATAAACATAGTCACATCCAAGGAGTAAATTAAAATCCAAAGGGCCTTGGACAACCATCACATCGATATAGATGATTTTTCCTCCCAAAGTAATAGGCAACTTAGGAAGTATCCCTAACGGTTGACTAGTTCCTCTGTTAAAATCCAACAAATTCTGGGTAACGGGCACAAGCTGTGGAGAACCTAAAGCTTGCCAAGGAGTTGAGGACAAAATACTAATAGATGCCCCTTCATCTATGATTGTGCCAGGTATGAGTATATTATAAGTCTATACTATGCTTTGAAAGGGTACGTAGGAAGGAAGATGATATCCTTCTATTCGACTCCAATCAAAGGAAGTGACCTACTACTTGGAAGGGGTTCCATGGGAATGGGAGAACTGCCCCCTTGTGTTATGGGAATAGGGGGATTGCCCACCAATTCATTAGAATATGAAGAAACAAGAAGAACCTGAGTGGTATGAAGTTCACTCTCTACAGGAAAGGTACGATAAACTAAAGGTGGAGTTGAGTCAACAATTTTCTCAACCAATGGTTGGTCGGGAACAAACTCATGCAATTCACTTTCAGAAAGGGTCGGATTGACTAGAGATGAATTCTAATCAATCACTTGGTCAACCAATGGAGGATCAGGGGAAAGCTTTTGATAAATAGTTAGAAGATGAGGCTGAGAAGTTGTAAGGTTGTACAACGCTTTTGAGGCTTCATCCATATAAGGAAAAAGGTGAATAGGATGATTCCCTTCACATAACTTACAGGGAAAATAGACTTTACCCTCTTTCCCATGGACCTTACTATCACTAGTTGGGGGTTTGTCACCAGCATGATCTCCAGAGGCTGATGACGAAGGCCGATGTGAGCCTATAGATCACACTTCTAAGACCTTGGGAATACCATGACAATCTCTAAGAATGTGGTCACCCTTACAAACCATGCAAGGGAATTTAATTTTGCGGAGTTGATTGGAAGGTTTATCCACATTAGTTGCATCTGTACTAATGGTTGTTTGGTTTCCCCCTTGCTTATTTTTCTTCTTCTTAATATTCATTTGCTTCTTCTTCTTATCCACCTAGTTACTAGCTTGCAAGTTTTCACCAGACAAAGAGGAAGAAGAGGAAGAAGACTGAACATGCGAAGAAGGCAAAGATTCAACTTTAGGATCAACAAGAGGTTGATATTTTTTAGGTGTAGGAGAAGTTGGTTGAGAACCATTTGGACATTCAGAACCATAGTGGTAAAAAATAACCAAACTCGCAAACCAATGGTAAATCTGGGAAGGGACAACGTTGCCATATAAGGAGCATCAATATTTCGAAAAGAAGGAAAAGGTCCAGGATTCCCATCAGAGGGGCTTCCTTGATTGGTGGACTCATAAACTGTTACCATTATTCTCAACCTAAGATCTACTAAGGAGTATTTCCATAGGAAGGATGTTGTTCTACGACTAATTAATTTATTTTAGGAATTAAAGACACAAACAAAATAAAGGGGTAACTAGGCAAAAGGGTTTACTAAGCAACCATGAACTGCAATATACACCTTGGTGAACCAAGGACTTAATGTACAATAGCCAATATCCCTGAATGTTGTGTTCAGTGTATCACAATATACATTGCGGCAGACTCGGTTACCTATGGATGGATAGAAACCTATG
Organism: Pinus taeda; assembly: GCA_000404065.3. Classification (NCBI taxonomy): domain Eukaryota; kingdom Viridiplantae; phylum Streptophyta; class Pinopsida; order Pinales; family Pinaceae; genus Pinus; species Pinus taeda. The sequence goes on along the minus strand of APFE030926492.1, from coordinate 172,973 downwards.
GGGGACTCCCAAAATATACGTGACGATACATGGGAGTGTAGTCCGTAGTAGTGTTGTCTAATGTGTAATCATTCAATGAGAGCGTTCCCATATACTTAGCATGCGTGGAGCGCCTCCAATATTCTCGAAAGTACTGGAGAACGATCCTATACACTTCCGTATGTGGAACGAGATTTCACCCCCAGGATGCAACGCTAGCAAATAATGAAAACTCCTATGTTTAATGATGTCAGAACACGTCTCTAGCCTAGATCTCTAGATGTTTTTGTTAATGTTCCAAATGCTCCTTAAGTTAATTGAGGTAGATTTTAAAGTTGATCTTGAATTAAGTTTCAGTGTCAAGGCTCAAAAATCGATGTCACTTGAGCACACCTATGATGTAACTAATATGAAAAAATGATTCTTTTCATTTCAATTAGAGTTATCTAGCATAGGGAAGAAGTTCAAACATTGATACAATAACCAAGAATGCAACAAACAAAGATTCCTAACTAGATATTTCACTATTTCAATGCACCCACCAAAAGTAAAAAGGATTTCAATTCACTAAAATGCACCGACGTGAATTTTTTTACTTTTTATTTTCAATGAATGAGAATGCACTTTTTAGCTTTCAACAACACTAAGAAATGTAATCTATACTCAATGATAATCCAAAAAACGAATTTTCAGTGCAATGTAATCTAATGCAATTTCAAAAAGAAAACTTTGGGATGAAAGCTAAGGAAATGAAAATGCCATTTCTTTATGGTTTCCAAGAGAACTAATAATGCTTTAACCAACATCAAATCAATATTCCTTCCACACATACAAGCATCAAACAATAAATTAAATTGATCCAAAGAACTAAAGACCCAACCAAAATTCACTTTCACTACTTCAAACAATGGGATGGACTTTTGCAAACCAATAAGAAATAAACAAAAACAATGGAAAGTTCTATGCACACAGAGCAGGAGGACACTTCAGAGATCAAGACACACTAGACCTTTCTGGTAGAAACCCTAAAAATTTTCATTTTTTCGACCAACACAACTTTAATGGTCAAAATCCGCGCTGACAAAGGTTTCAATGCTACTTTAATGGTAAAAACCCATGCTGACATGCTGACAAGGTGTTCAGCGCGACTGTAATGGGTAAAACCAACACTGACAACATGACTGTTTCTGGAGAAAATGATGTGGTTGAGAAAGACTTACGAAAATGAAAAGAAACTCAAGGAGAGATCCACACTCGACACTCTAAAGAACATACTACTCAGAATGCAGACCCATAATGGACATAAGTTACAGATCACTAGGAGGTTGGCCAAACTAATAAAAAAGACCAAACATAAAAATGAGGTTTGAAGGATTAAAAGATCCCAATGGAGTCGCCATTTTGTTGTGTAGGCAAGCCTTTCTGCAGACATAAATGATGCCTTTAGTCCTTTTGGAGGATTTAACAACAAACTAGACGAATATGTGCAAATTTTCCTAGTTTATATCAGAAAATACAGAGGAGGATAGATGACCCACCTCACTCTGATGCTAACACTCGTTGATGTTGTTCTCAATCTTCTTGCTTCCAAGTTCAATCCTCTCTATGCCATTATGAATGAATACCTGCAAGGAAGGTCAAAGAGAGACAACACAAGCATACATAGCATAATTCATTCTAACATAAACTATGTGATAGATCAAGGAGTATAACACTAAATGAGTAATTATTTACACACTTATGGAAAGAAAACACATAATGTATTATTAATATAAATTAAGGGAAGCATACAACCACTTAAGCCTCGATGTTGGAAGCGTCCTTTGCATGAGTTTCCAAGTCCTAGCCACGACCTTCAAGCACTCGTTTCTCCTTAGAAAAACGAGCAACATTTAGGCATAATTTCAGCATAGGAAGGCAACCAAGTAATAGCCAACCAGTTGTGGACAGTGGGGATCTCATTTATAGGTAAGGAGAGGGATTTAAGTATCCATAAAAGGAGGGAGAGATTCCACAACTGAAGGGAAAGGTCCATGAAAATAGGATCAAGGACCAAGAATGGGAGGTCTCGTTCGAATCCTTATTCACCTATAACCAGCTCGTCATTCTCGAGACTTCTAGTAAGAGAAGCTTCTCCTCCACTTTAGGAAAAACTGCTTGAAGAGGTTCAACATAGGTTTTCCTTATAAAAGCCACACTGGAACCACTACGTCAGTATAGTGCAACAAGGTACCATCACGGGTCACTAGTGATGCAAAACGCAATGGTCCTGAAAACAAGGTTTTTGACAAGTTTCTTCAAAAATATTTCAGGGCAAGTTTTTCTTTTCTTCTTTAGCTTTTGAACATGTTTCATGGCGAATACACTAAAAACTTTCATCATTTTGATGCTTCAGGATGCGGGATGGTAATTGTGACAAAATATTGTGTAATAAGAGGAAACCACATAACTTATTTATAAAAATGATATTGTAGGAACCAACCTACTGGAGACACCAATCCCCTCTACTATTTTGTAGGAACCAACCTACCAGAGACACCAATCCCCTCTACTATTTTGTGGGCACCAAACTACAAGAGACACCAATCCCCTGTGCTATTTTGTAGGCACCAACCTATAGGAGATACCAATCCCCTATGCTATTTTGTAGGAATTGATGGGCCACCCAATTAAGAAAAACATAACGCTCATCTAATGTCTTCTAGGCACATAAATGTTGTATTAGACATTCTTTTTTCACTTAATAAAATTTTCTTAGTTTAAATGAGTATCTAGGATAGTTAAAGATATTTTTCATGCTTTATGTGCCTAATATGATTATTGCATAGGATTTTAAATGGTTTTTTCACATATTATGATGATATTCAGCCAAATAGAATCACAAGATGTATCCCCTACTACACTGCAAGGTTCAAACTCGATTGGATTGAGATAATAAATACTCCTTCCTATTACAGTGAGGTCACTCAAGGAAGATGATCCAATTTTCTAGGAATTTTGGAGGGAAAGTAGTCTTATTTTCAAAGAGGTTTACCCTCATTCATTTTGTATAAATATATGGCTTGAGTATCCTATTATCATACTAGTATAAACACAATAATAGCAGTAGAGAGCATTGGGAAGTTTAGTTTCCAAGTTCTAAAACTTTTTTATCATGTACAAGCAATTCTTCAATTAATGGAAGTCATCTTTGGTTCTAGCTTTTAATCAACTTATCCTTCAAGTATCCAAGCTTATTTAGGTTAGGGCCCACCCCACGTTCTCAAGACCCCTTATGTATCATTATTCTTTATGCTTTTTGTAACAACCCTGGTGAAAATTCCATGTAATAAAAGTTGATAAAGTCAAAAATAATAACCACAGATGATGGGACACTTATTCCAAGATGAATGTTGGGCAAGACATCCTAGTGTGGGTGTTCATTGGTTTATTATGGATAAGGAAATTGGAAAAGGAAATGGAAAAGGATTTGGAAAGGCAAAATGGAAATTTTTGCACATATATTTATGAAAATAATGGAAATTAGGAGAAAAGGAAGGTGGAAGGTCACAGGTTGCATGTGAGGAGGAAAATGAAGGAAAATAATCGAAAATGAAGAAAATAGAGGCCTCATTGATAAAAAGGCTTATGAAGATCGGTTGGCAAGCCTTTTGCTCATATTTTTGTAAGTTTAGTTTTGGAGCACTCTCATTATTATATATATCTCTCTCTCTCTCTCACACTCTTGGACACTTAGAGTTTTCTTGGAGCACTTTGGCATTAGATCAAGAAAGGCAAAGAAGGAAAGAGGAAGGAAGAAGCAAGTATGGAAGAGTAGGATCAAGAAACTATAATAGGATTCTTCGCAAATATCTATTTGCATGTGTGGTTTCCTTGCTAGATTTGGCATGCATGGTGTTGCATGTGGTTTTTTGTTGTTATGGCATGGGGTTTTCCAGGTGTGACGTTGTTTTTAGCCTAGCCTTGCCATTTTCGGATAGCCATATTGTGATGGGGTTCTCATGTTTTGGTTGAGATGGCTTTCCAAATGGATTTGAAGCTGAGTGAGGTGGATCTCCGAAAGAAAGAAAACATGGCCTAGTGATCCCTGAACCAGACTGTGGATTGTGGTAAAGCCACTGGCCTAGTGACCCCTAAACCAGACTATGGGTTGTGGTAAATCCAGGTATTGTGTGGCTCGATGGGCTTGGGAATCCTCGACCGGTTAATGGCGGGATACATGTTAAATCTTAGAGGTGGTTTCCCTTGATTAGGCCTAGGAATACTTACTAGTGAATGGCGAGATATACGATAAATCTTAGAGGGTGGAGTCTCGGTTTAGGGCCCAGTGATCCAGTATGGATTACGGTAAAGCCTAAGAGATTAGGAGACAGGAAAATTCCTCACGATGCAGGTGGATAAATCCAGTGGAATCCATGCTTGTTTTGGCCTAGTGATCTGGTGGAGATTATGGTAAATCTTGTTATTACATGTTTATTATTTTGGCCTAGTGTTCTGGCGTGGATTTTGGTAAATCATGGTTTCTATTGATGATGGTGAGGTGTTTTAGCCTAGGGATTCAATGGTTGGCTATTTTGGTTTTAAATCCCACATTCATGCTTGGAATATGGCATGGGGGTGATTGGATGAAAGAAATATTTGGTTAAGCCAATTTATGGTTGGGTGGAATGTGGTAGTCCCATCCCGAGTTGGATTTTTCATTCATTAATAAGATGTTATTTCCTTGGTATCTTATGTGTAAATGTACTAGATTATATGTGGATTCCATGGCTGATGTATCCTTGATATATCTATTGTTATTATGATGGTTATAAGAATTTTTTATGACAGTGATGATGTATAGATCTCCTTATGTTTTGATTTGTAAACGAATGAACAATGTATCTATGACCTAATAGATGATAATGCAACTAATGATATAAGGGAACAATTCTTCTTACTGATTCTCAAATAAGTATGATACCTCTATGCTTAGTTTAGTTGTTTAAACCTAAAGATTACATATTTGTGACATGTTTGACGAAATGCCTGTAATGGCTAGTAGGGGTCCACTCTAGACCTTGTCAATGTTTTTCAAAGGCATCATTGTTCTATTGTGTAAATTCATTTCTGAACTTGTCATTGAGTTTTGGGCAATGACTTGATCTCTGTGCCTGAAAAAGTGCAAATCTTATAGTCGCAGGCACAAGTATGAGGAGAAAATTCCCTAGACACATGCATACCCATGTTGTGGGAGCATGTGGAACCTCCTAGACACACCCTTGTCCATATCAAGGGAGTTTTCGGGGGTTTAATGGTCTGAAACTTCAGTTGGTCTCAGGGGCTGGTTACATGAGTGGTTAAGATGGCTCCTGGGAGTTTTTTTGCTGATGTGGAAGATCTGTGTGGTGTGTTTCCATTGATTCCACTTCCTTAAGGTGACTTAGGAGGTTGAATTCCATTATCGTGGCCTCTCATCACATATTTACCTTGGTTGGCCGATTACTTGGGTAGATGTGGGAGGATGGTGCTACATAGTGGTATCAGAGTGCATTTTCTTCTCTTTGGGTGGTGTCTGGTTTCCGTTATCCTTGTGTCATATCTGATACCATAGAGTGGCATCAGAGCATGGTTCACCCCTTGGACTAGAAGGGAAGAATGTGTTTGTCATTCATGCATGTCAGTTGCATATGTGTTCTTTATGTTTGTGGACTATGTGCTTGTTGTGTATTCATGATAGTGGTCATTGTTGCAGCTGTGTCTCCATGTAGGAGTTGATGATGCTGTTATTGGGATGCGTTTTTCATGAATGCATGTTAGTTGTATATGAATTTGTTATCCATGTCAATGTCTATATGTTGTTATGCATGCATTATCATGGTTATGGTTATGCATGTATGGTAGGCCAGATATGCATTGTGAGGTCATTGTATGCAATGAGGTAATCATGATGTGGTTGGTATGTTATGATGCTAATGTGCTGGCTGAGATAGAGCAGGAGATGCAGATCATTAAAGTGAAGTTGCAACAATGGACTTTGGGGTAAGAGAAAATCATCATATAGGTTTGTATGGTGGGCATGCAGGTATGTTGGTTAATGTTTGTTATAAGAATTAGGGTTACTAATATGCTTGTCATTCTATTATTATTATGGTTATGTGTATGCCTTTCATTCTATTGATGTTATGGTTACATACATGATAGATCTTAGTTGATTAGTGTAGTCATATGGACATGTGTTAGATAGTCATGAATGATAGTAACCTATGGTTGTATGCATTTCTATTGTTGTTTTATGTTAGATAACTTGATGATTATGTTAAATGTCATTGATGAATATGTATATGTTAGCTTGTAGTTAACTCGATGATTATGTTATATGTTGTTGATGAGCATGCTATATGTTAATTTATTTTTGTTATATATTAATTAACTTGATGATTAGGGTTATAGAATTAATATCTTGATGTTATATGTATCATGCTAAATTGGATTGGCCTATGCAGATGGTTAGGGTTATGCCATTTAGGTATGAGTAGACTTATTTGTGATATTTTGTTGTACTAATCTAGACTAATCATACATATGTGATTGTTAGGCATGAACGACAAATGTTTATGGGTTTATGATGTGAACATGTTAGCTAGTGACTATTATGGATATCATGACCTTATTTATGTTTGAGTTGATATGTCATGAATTTATATCGGATTGATTGTGCAGACAAGATAGCCTCCCCTAAGATACATTATGAGTTTTATTATGTCGTATATTTGGTGCTTGACTGTTTGATTATGTCGTCTAGTTGATTTATCTAACATGGTACATTTACATTTTGTTTGAATGTTTGATTAATTGCATGATATGAGTATGTGTCTATAAGATTGCATCAAGAAATGATCTTTTTTAAGATGGTTTTACTCACACATATGTGTTGAGATAGCTGACATGTACTTGAGTGTAATAGGTGATAGTTGTAGCATTATGTCTAATGACTATGAGTTAACTATGGATTATGAAATGATTGTTAATATTGGCAAAGGTTTATACATATATATGATTGTCTCGAAATTTGGAACATGTGGTTGACATGTGTGAGAAGTGGTAGGGTAACATGCTTGGAATTAGTATGAAAAGGTAAGGTAACTAGTATGTTGTTATGTTTTTACTTATGAATTGACAATTATGTGTTTATGATAGTATGATGCAGGGGATTGGCATGGAAAAAGTGATTGCCACGAAATCTTAAAGAAGGCTTGGGTTGAGCTTTCCCTTGGAGGATTTGGGAACCATGGGAATTAAGTCATGGTGTTTGTTGCTAGTCTTGTGCTTTTGATATTTTGATCTTTTTTGATTTGTTGTGCTTGATTGCGGCTTTGTTTATATCTGGTGTATGGCCATACCTATTTTTCTGTGGTGTCATATTGTTATTGGTTTTCATTGTTTTCTTCTTGTTTGTTTCCTGTCTTTCCTTTTATGTTTTGAGTCTTGGGAATTGGTTGGGAAAAGAGGAAATTTAGTGGAGCTCAGGAGAGATGAATGAAATCCAGCAGGAAATGTAAGACTCAAATGAAAATCAGTGCATGTATAAGGGAAGTTGAAGGCAAGCGTGTGAAAACTAGTTGGATTGGTTGGGTTCATTGAGGTAAATGGACTGTGATAGGACAATCATGAGAAAGGTAAAAAAAGGGTAAAGTAAATGGATTTGAGGCTTCATATGCCTTGGATATGTTGGGAATGGTTTTTCTCAATGTTGTGCATGTTGTGCATGGATAAAGGGAGTTCTCTTAACCTTGACCTCATGATATTTGGTAATTATGTTGTGATCATGTTTATGATAATGTTTATATATATGCATGGATATATGTATGTATGTATGTATGTTGTTGTCTGACAAGATCATGATTGTTTTATGTTGATGTGTGTGTATGTATATATATACACTGTTGTCTGACAGGGTCATACATAATCATTCTTGTGGAGGAATGATTGCTTATGCAAGTGAATAGCATGAAGAGATTACTAGTTTATGAGGAATCAAGTGGGAAGAGTAGTCTTGACAAATCTACAAGTTCAATATCATGTGGATATGAATTGATATTATGTGATTATACTATGTCTATGTTTATGTTATGGAGAGGATAATGCTGAGAGACACATAAACGGAATGCAAAAAGCATGATCCACGACATGTTAGGAGAAGCATGGATGGTGGAGAGACACTCGAAGCAAGGTTGCTTGGTAGAGGAAATGTGGTTTGGGATATGCAGTGCTATTGTTGTGTATATGTTGTGCATGTTGTATTTCAGTGATTGTACCTATGGTGACGTGTAATGTTGTATATGTAGTATTGTGTACATATGATATTGTGTGCATGTTGTGTATATGATGTTGTGTGTATATTTCATATGTAGTTTTGGGTATAGATGGTTCTATGTACATGTTGGATATGCGGTGTTGTGTACATGTGGTGTTGTGTGCAGGGGGTGTTGTGTACATGTCGTGCATGTGATGTTGTGTCGTGTACATGTCATTCATGTGGTACTATGTACATGTGGTATTATGTACACGTTGTACAAGTTGTGCAATGTACATGTGGTGATGTGTACGCGTTGTGCAGCTGGTGCCATGTACATGTGATGTTGTGCAGGTGGCGCTATGTACAAGTGGTAATGTGTACATGTTGTACATATGGTACTAGTTTACATGTGGTATTGTGCGCATATCGTACATGTTGTGTTGCGGGCATGCAGTACTATGTATGTGCATTATGTAGTCGTGGTATCGTGACATATGTATTCATTGTGTTGTACCATGTCTACATATATGTGTTTTGTTGTACATCGGGTGTAGGTGTATGCATTGTGTTGTGGTGCACATCGAATGTAGGAGTATCTATTGTGTTGTGTTGTACATTAGGGGTAGGTTTGTGTGTGTTGTATGTTAGGTGTAGGTGCATGTATTGCACGACATTGTATGTCGTGTGTGGTTATATGTGTTTGATTTACACTATGTGGATAATGTGCCATAACATGGTTGAAGAGAAGGAACTGGGTGTTTTTCGGGTGTGGAAACCGATACAGTGTGCATATAGATTAAGGACAAGGTAGAAGATAAGGATTGATTAAAGGATAAGTATTAGTATTCTATTTTAGTTTTATTATGCATGCGATTTATGATTCCGATTTATGATGATTATATGTGATCTATGATTCTGGTCTATGATGATTACATGTGATCTATGATTCTGGTTTATGATGGTTACATGTGATTTATGATTTTGATCTATGATGGTTTTATTTTGAGCTAACCTGATGTTATATGTTTATACATGATGATTTGATCAAAGATGCTAGTTTGAGTTGTTGTCAGAGGAAGTAAACATGATTGCAAGTGTACCTTATTGACAAGCTACCAATGAGGTAAAATGTGAATTTATTTCAATTTATTTTAAATCTAATGGAAGTTATGTGCTTGGTACAGGAAATCATGGGAAATGCCTGGGTTGGGTGATTGAAATCGAGTACAAGAATTAGTAGTATCAGTGAAAGAAATTAGAACAAGTAGCAGTATGCTGGTAAAGCACTTCAGGAGCAGGGCCATTGTGGGACACTGGTACCTAATAGTTCCATTGATTTCCATGAGCATGTTATGACCAATATCATGGTTTTGAGCTAGGTATATGCCTTGGTTATTTTACCTTCCGATTCAAGGAAGCCTTGCCAAGGGATGGATCACCCGAGATAGGGGATGCCAGGGAACTTGGAAGCTGAGTGACTTCATGGAAAGGGTGACCGAATTTCCCAAGGGACTCTATAGAGGAGAAGGGAAGTTCGGGGATGGATCTTTTTTGGTCATTATCATTATCAGATGGAATCACATGCACATTTGGAGTGCGTCCTGGAACAATGAGCCGATAAATTTTCGATGAGAGGACAAGTGGCACAAGATTGTAGCATTGGACATTGGATGCAACTTTGACTTTAGAAGTGGATTTTGGACTTCCTGGGAAGGAAGTGAATCTTGGAATTACTTTTGAGGGTGGAGTTGTAAGACTCTAGATTCCCTTGTTGTTGATGCAGGCATCATATCCATTTATTTTACGGTTTAGAAAATGTGATTAAGTATATGTGGTTGTTATTACCGTAATGAGTTGTCATATAACTCTAGTAAACAATATGATTATCATGTTTTAGCGATGTTCATTGTAAATACTGCAATGAGATGTGTTATAAAGCTCCATGGGCAGTGTTTTTTGTTTTCAGCAGTCTTGCTGATTGTAGGTGTCACTGAACACCGAGGGCAGTGTTCCCCCAAGGGGGAGGGTTCTGTAATAACCCTGGTGCAAATACCACAATTGATGGGACACTTATTCCAAGCTAAATGCTGGGAAATACATCCTAGTGTGGGTGTTAATTGGTTTATTATGACTAAGTAAATTAGCAAAGGGAATGGCCAAGGATTTGGAAAGGAAAAATGGGAAATTAGGAGAAAGGGAAGGTGAAAGGTTACATGTTGCATGTGAGGAGGAAAATAAAGGAAAATAATGGCAAATGAAGAAAATAGAGACCTCATTGATAAAAAGGCTTTTGATTATCAGTTAGAAAGCTTCTTTCTCAGATTTTTGTCAGTTTAGTTTTGGAGCTCTCTCATTATTCTCTCTCTCTCTCTCTCACTCTTGGACACTTAAGAGTTTTCTTGGAGCACTTTGGCATTGGATTAAGAAAGACAAAGAAGGCAAGAGGAAGGAAGGAGCAAGCAAGGAAAAGCAGGATCAAGCAGCTACAACAAGATTCTTCGCAGGTATCGATTTGCATGTTTGATTTCCTTGCTTGATTTGGGATGCATGCTATTACATGTGGTTCTTTTTTGTTATGGCATGGGTTTTTCCATGCGTGACAGTGTTTTCAGCCTAGCCTTTCCATTTTCGAATAGCCATGGTGTGATGGGGTTCTCATGTTTTGGTTGAGGTGGTTTACCGGATGGATTCGAAGCTGAGTGAGGTGGATCTCTGAAACAAAGAACACATGGCCTAGTGATCCTTGAAACAGACTGTGGATTGTGATAAAGTCACTAGTCTAGTAACCTCTGAAACTAGATTGTGGGTTGCGTTAAATCTAAGTATTGTGTGCGTCGGTGGGTCTAGGAATCCTCGACCAGTTAATGACGAGATATTGCTAATTTTGGCAACTAGGGACAAACTTCACATTGGAAAAATCATATGAAGAAACTTATATTTTGATTGGATTCCTCTCTTCAAGAGGTGTAGGATTGATCTAAATATCATCCCATTCTAACATGTACAAATGGAATTATGAATTTATTTTGATTATGGACAAATTGTCAAGGTTGACTAGCAAACTCATGTAGGCTTAGAAGCCCAACAATCACATCTATTCATCCTCAACGTTAGCATATAAATACAATGTGCCTCCTCCTCATTTGGACACTTCACTCTTTCAAAATCTTCTGTCTCCGTCATTGATTGAGTATGAAATTCAGAGGCAACTCTCTACACGTGCGAAGGAAGGGAAGGGTTTTCTGTACCCACCATTGACCAACATTGACTGAAATTGCAAGAGGCTTATTTGACATGCGTTGACCAAGTGTTGAACTATTTTGAGTTTCGTTTTGGGTGGAGTATTTCTATTTGAGCAGGTCATAGTTCTGGGCACAAAATATGAGGCTGTTTGACCTCTGTTTGACCAATGTTGACTGTGCTAGGGCTTGCTATTGCGTTGAATTTTTTTGACCAAGTTTGACTAGACTTTTTCGGACTATTTTTGGGCTGATATGATTTGATGTTCGAGGCCCAATTGATTGGGTTTGACCAAGCTGAATTGGAGGAAGAATTCTTCCTTGTTGACCAGCGTTGACTTTCTAGTTAGGGTTTGTTGTTACTGTTGTTTGACTGGTCAGATTTCACTTTGATTGGGCAAGTGAAAATTGTATATTGTACTTTCTCTCTCTGCTAAACTTTTGAAGAATTATAAGAAGAATTGATCAAGGGTTTCCCCACATTGGGGTTTGTCCCTTGCTGGTGCCATATCTTGTGTTCGCTTGTCTTGGATTGTATTCTACTGTTATTGTTTATGTTCTATCTGCATTTTAATATCAAGTTGATGTGATTTCTAAACTGGATATTGATATTGTGCATATAAAGAAATTTAAGTAAAATTGCTCTAAGTATAGAACATACCATTGTTATCCTAAAATTAACATGGTATCATAACTGAGGTGAAGACAAAGCCCAAGCAAGAGTGAGAAGGGAAATCACTAATAAAAGACAAGGCTCAATGGCCTCCACATCCTACTTCAAGTCGGATGATAAGCTTCATGATAAGTCTGATTATCATGCATGGAAGATGTCTCTTGATTTGACATTAGAAGAGAAATATGTTATGGATTATGTGAAGGGAAAGATTTCGGAACCTCCTTCAAATGCAACGACTACTACTAAGACAAAGTATAAGAAGGGTGAAGTCAAAGCCAAGAAGATCATCTGGGATTCTATTCATAAGCATTTAGTTGCTTACATATTCGATTTGAACACATAAAAGGAGATATATGATAGGTTGGTTGGCATGTTCAAATATAGCAATGCAAACCAAATTCTTTTCCTCAAGAAAAAGCTGAAGGACATAAAGAAGGGAAGAAATGAAGATATTCAATCCTACTTCATGAGCATTACTAAGGTAGAAAATTATCTTCTTTCGATTGGAGAAGCTATTGCTTATAGGGAGATTACTCTCATTGCCCTTAGAGGACTCCCTCGTGAATGGCATGTGTTCAACACTACTATTCTTAACACGACATTATTCTAGGTTTTGAATAATTGTTGACTGGATGTTCTCAAGAGGAAACAAGGATGGTGGAACTAGATATGCCTTCAAATAGGAATGATCCTACTACATTATCACTCATGCTAAAAAGAATAACAATGTAGGTTCAAAGAAGCAATGTCATCGAAGGTCGGGTTTCAAAAATGGAAGGAAGGGAGGATGCTTCATTTGCAACAAGTTTGGTCACTATTCTAGGGAGTGTCCTAATAGAAGGGATACACCTCATGATGATGACAGCCACAACAACAAAAATTTTAGAGGCAAAAAAAATCAAAGGAATGGAAGATTCAACAACCAAGGAAAAAGGAATGCTACAACTTCTCATCAAGGAAATGGTCGCCCTCCCAAGAGATCAAGAAACACCAGGTATGATGAGTCTAATGTTGTTGATAAAAAACAAAAATAATTTTATCTTATATCTACCCTCTCCACTGCATCTCCTCTAGACACTTTGGGAAATTGGTTGATTGATAGTGGTGCCTCAAGGCACTTCACCGGGTATAAGGAAGCTCTTTCAAATCTAATTGAAAAGGACACAAATTTGGAAATTATCCTTGGAGACAATGCCACCTATCCTGTGAAGGGAGTTGGGAATGTTACTCTTCAATTGAATCAAGGTAAAAACACTCATCTACAAGAAGTACTATATGTACCTTATCTAAAGAAGAACCTGGTATCTATCTCGGTAATGGAGGACAAATGATTCAAGTTGGCATTCATCGATGGAAATGTACATGTATGGAATAAAAATTTCAAAGATGCATTTACACTTGGCTTCAGGGTTGATAGCCTATATCAAGTTAGAGGAAGATGATTGGAAGCTATGTCTTGCGACACATCACTTCAATCCAAATTATGGCACTGAAGGTTTTCTCATCTACATGATAAGGCTCTACCTGATGTGAGGAAGATGGTGACAGGTATGCCAAAATTTAAAGTAGAACATGAAGGTGTTTGTCAGGGGTGTGCCGAAGGAAAGCATACAAGGGGACCATTCCCCTCAAGTGATAACAATACTCCCGACATATTGTAATTGGTTCATTTTTATCCATCTCATATGATGCCCATGAACTCATTGGGAGGATATTTATATTATGGTATCTTTATGGATGATTTCTCTCGCAAGACTTGGATATATTTCTTGAAGAAGAAGGACAAAGTATTCTCGTGGTTCCGTTCTTTCAAAGCTTTGGTCGAAAATCAAGCCAGGAAGAAGATCAAAATATTGAGGACCGATAATGGAACCAAATATTAATCAAATGAGTTCCATAATTATTGTAGAGAAGATGACATTAAGAGGGAGACTACTACTGCATATACTCCTGAGAAAAATGGTGTTGCTGAAAGGAAGAATCGTTCTATCGTAGAAGCCACTCATGCCATGCTTCATGATCAAAGCCTTCTGAAGTTCTTATGGGACGAAGCTGCAAACACCATTGTGTATGTTCAAAATAGATGTCCTCATCAAGCGTTGGACTCCAAAACTCCCGAATAAGTTTTCACCGGTAAGAAACCTAATGTTTCTCACTTTAGAATTTTTGGTAGTCCCGTATATTTTCATGTGCCGAAAGAAAAGAGAAGCAAATTTGATGCTTCTGGGAAGAAAGGAACATTTTTGGGCTACAATGAAACTTCTAAGGCATATGGAATCTATGTGCCTAGTCAAAGAGAAGTGGAGATAATTCAGATGTCACCTTTAATGAGGATGCTACCCTTAGGAAAATTAGTAACCTTCCTCTTCCAAGGAAGGACAAAGAAGTAGATTCAGGAAAGTAGGGAGAACCGCAGGATGAGCCAATGCTCGATGCTGAAGGACCAATGGATCCCATTGATCCACCCCCTCATGAGCCCTCCTCCTAAAAAAGGATACCCTCATGGCTTAGGGAGACTCTCGAAGATGCCAAGAGACATGTTGCACCTAGTGGGACATTTCGTGAAAGAAAGAAGGTGAATACGTACCAAGGGTACTTAACTACAATGAGCACCATTTCTTATTCCGAGCCTTGCATGTTCGAAGAAGCTGCCAAACACCAATTTTGGAAGGATGCAATGAACGAATAATATGAGTTGATTATGAAGAATGATATCTGGGATGTGGTTCCTAGACCCAAGGACAAGTTTGTTGTCACTTCGAAATGGCTCTACAAGATCAAGCATGGAACTGATGGAAGTGCTGAAAAGTTCAAGGCCAAATTCATTGCTCGAGGTTTATCTCAAAAGGAAGGTGTAGATTATGATGAGATATTTGCACCGGTTTTCTACAACACCACCATCCATTCGATCGTTTCCCTTGCTGGCTCGCAAGGATGGAATCTATACCAGATGGATGTCAAGACTACCTTCTTGCATGGTTTACTTAAGGAGGAAGTCTATGTAGAACAACCTGAGGGGTTCGAATTTCAAGATCGTCAGACACATGTATGTAGGCTGAAGAAATACCTTTATGGGTTGAAGCAAGCACCCTAGTCTTGTTATGAGAGGATTGATAGATATATAATGAAAATTGGATTTACGAGAAGTGAAGTTGAGCCGAACCTTTATTTTAAGGTTGAGAATGATAGACCTATCATCTTGGTACTCTATGTGGATGATCTCTTTCTGACAGGTTCATGCCCTCTTATTCATCAATGTAAGAGGGAGTTGGCTTCCAAATTCGAGATGAAGGACCTAGGATTGATGCATTACTTCCTAGGGTTGGAGGTCTGGAAAAAGGAAGGTGAGATTTTCCTTTCTTAAGGAAAATATATTGTGAAGATACTTGAAAGATTTGGGATGGTGAACTGCAAGTCCATGACCATTCCTATGGAACTTAACTTCAAGAAGTTATGTAGAAGTGCTGCTGGGCTTGATTTGGGAAATCCTTTTGAGTTTCATCAAATTGAGGAGGCCTTGATGTTCTTGGTGAAATCCCATCCGAACATATCTTTTGTAGTGAATACATTGAGTCAGTTTATGGTCAAGCCTCATCACATACATTGGATTGCTACAACGAATCTCTTAAGATATATTTGGGGAACAATTACTTATGGACTGAGATACACAGCCGGGAATGTGAGGCTCCATGGTTACTCTGATGCAGACTGGGCTGGTAGTGTGGTGGATCATAAAAGCACATCTGGATGTTGCTTCTCTCTAGGTTTTTCCTTGATACTATGGATGATCATGAAGCATAAGTCAGTTTCCTTGAGCATCCTAAGGTTGAATACATTACTTCTAGTTTGGTCTCTTGTGAAGTTGTTTGGTTGAGGAAGCTCTTTAGTGAGCTGTTTGGGCATGTGTTGGATGCCACTATGATCTGTTGTGACAACCAAAGTGGGATTCGTCTTTCTTAGAATATTGTGTTTCATGACTGCTCCAAGCATATTGATATGAGGCACCACTTTATCTGGGATATGGTACAACGGGGAGTCATAAGGCTCCAACACATTAGGATTGATGACCAGGTCATCGATATTCTTATGAAGCCCCTAGGGAAGGTCAAATTATTAACCTTCCGTGAATGACTTGGAGTCGTGGAGAGACCCTCTTATGAGGGTCCCATATGAGATGGATGTTGAGCTCTAGGAGTTCCAAGGGGCTTGGGGTACTTATTAGAGTGATGAGCAGCCATAGGGTGAGTGGTTCACCTTCCCCTATGATACCCCATGTTGAGATATGCATAGGATGAGTGGTTGACCTTCTCCTATGGCATATGAGAAGGATAAGTGGTTCACCTTCTCCTATCGGCACATCCTAACCATGTAGCCTAGGACTCATTGGAAGTACCTATCATCTAGCCAATGAGTGGGAAATGAGGATAGCGACCAAGATACTACTGATGGAGGCATCATGTAATACTATACTCCCTATGCTAGGATGCTGATATTGATCTCGGATCAATGGAAACTGACTTTAGGTATATAGCAAAGCAGAGATAGGGTTGGTGCAAATTGTCAGACAGTTTGGTAGGTGAAGTTCTCCCTAGACGAGAGGGAGTGTTAATTTTGGAAATTACGGTCAAACTTCACATTGGATAGCTCATATGAGGGAAATAATATTTTTATTGGATTCCTCTCTTCGAGAGGTGTAGGATTGATCTAAAGATCATCCCATTCTAACATGCACAAATGGAATTATGAATTCATTTTGATTATGGACAAATTGTCAAGGTTGGCCAGCAAACTCATGTAGGCTCAGGAGCCCAATAGTCACATCTATTCATCCTCAACATTTTCATATAAATACAAGGTGCCTCCTCCTCATTTGGATACTTGACTCACTCACAATATTCTATCTTCGTCATTGATTGGCTATGAAATTTATAGGCAACTCTCTACACGTGCGAAGAAATGGAAGGGTTTTCTATTCCAGCCGTTGACTAGCGTTGACCAAAATTGCAGGAGGCTGATTTGACCTGTGTTGACCCGTTTTGAGTGCAGTTTTGGGTGGAGGATTTTTGTTTGAGGAGGCCGCAGTTCTGGGCACAAAATCTGAGGCAGTTTGACCTCTTTTGACCAACATTGATTGTGCTAGGGATTGTTGTTACGTTGAATTTTATTGATCAGTTTGACTGGACCTTTTCAAACTGATTTTGGGCTAATTTGACTTGGTGTTGGAGGCTGACTTGACTGGGTTTGACCGAGCTAAATTGGAGGCAGAATTTTTCCCTATTGATCAACATTGACTTTCTGGTTAGGGCTTACTGTTACTGTTGTTTAACTGATCATATTTCACTTTGATTGGGAAAGTGAAAATTGTATCTTGTACACACCCTCTTTGTTGAACTTTTGAAGAATTATAAGAAGAATTGTTCAAGGGTTTCCCCACATTGGTGTTTGTCCCTGGCTGGTTCCATATCTTGTGTCCTCTTGTTTTGGATTGTCTTCTACTATTATTGTTTATGTTATATCTACATTTTACTATCAAGTTGATGCGATTGCTAAACTGGATATTGATATCGGGCTTATAAATAAATTGAAGTAAAATTTCTCTAAGCATAGAACATACCATTGTTATCCTAAAATTAACAAATATATAGTAAAGCCTAGAGGTGGTTTCCCTTGATTAGGCCTAGGAATCCTTGCTAATGAACGACAGGATGTACCGTAAATCCTATAGGGTGGAGTCTCAGTTTAGGGCCTAGTGATCCGGTGTGGATTACAGTAAAGCCTAAGAGACTAGGAGACAAGAAATTTCCTCAAGGTGTAGGTGGAGAAATCCAGTGGCATCCATGCTTGTTTTGGCCTAGTGATGTGGTGGAGATCATGGTAAAGGTTGTTATTACAAGTTTATTATTTTGGCCTAGTGGTTCAGTGTGGATTGCGGTAAAGTCTGGTTTCTATTGATGTGGGTGAGGTGGTTTAGCCTCTGGATGCCCTGGTTGGTTCTTTTGGTTTTAAGTCCCACATTCATGCATGGAATATGGCACGAGGATGATTGGATGAAAGAAATATTTGGTTTAGCCAATCTATGGTCGGGTAGAATGTGGTAGTCCCACCTTGGGTTGGCTTTTGCATTCATTAATAAGAGGTTATTACCTTGGTATCTTATGTGTAAATATATTGGATATATTTGGATTCTATGGATGATTTATCCTTGATATTTTTGTTGTTATTATGCTGGTTATAAGCATGTTTTATGACAATGATGATATATGGCTCTCCTCATGCTTCAATTTGTAAATAAATGAACAATGTATCTATGACCTAATAGATGATAATGCATCTAAAGATATAAGGGAACAACGCTTCTTAGTGATTCTCAGAAGAGTATGAGACCCCTATGCTCGGATATGTTGTTTAAACCTGTAGATTACATATTTGTGAGATGTTTGACAAAATTCCTGTCATGGCTAGTAGGGGTCCAGTCTATACCTTGTCAATGTTTTTTCAAAGTCATCATTGTTATGTTGTGTAAATTAATTTTCGAATGTGCCATTGAGTTCTGGGTAGTGACCTGGGCTCTAGGCCTAAAAAAGTGGCACAAATCTTGGAGTCACGGGCATGGGTTTGAGGAGAAAAGTCCCCAGACGCATGCATACCCATGTTGTGGGAGTGTCTGGAGCCTTCCAGATGCACCCTTTTCCATACCAAGGGACCATTCTGGGGTTTAATGGTCTAAAACTTCAATTGGTCTCAGGGGCTGGTTACTTGAGTGGTTAGGATGGCTCTTGGGAGTTCTCTTGTTGATGTGGAAGGGTTGTGTAGTGTGTTTCTATCGATTCCACTTCCATAAGGTGAATTAGGAGGTTTAATCCCATTATAGTGGCCTCTCGACACATATTTACCTTGGTTGGCCAGTTACTTGGGTAGATGTGGGAGGAGGTTGTTACACATTTGTTCATTTCTATAGTTTATTTATGAATATTACTTTTATGCAAGATTACTTAGCTTGTTTGTGAACAATATTTTCTTAAACAATATTTGAGAATTAGATAATAGCATTGATAGTTGTTATATTTTTCAATTAGAATTTTTATTTATACATCTCAATTCACTTTAGTTAATACTATTTAGTTGTTTTCCATTATTACTATTGCGTTGTGACAGTAGAGTCCCCTGCTTTTGTAGCTACAAGAGACTCTACAACCACACATATTTTTTAAAATTCTTCTACCAATGATGTAATGACATGGAATTGAGTGATTTATCATTTATTATTCTTTCCTTAGCCCATTTTGATTTCCAACCTCACCTTTATCACATTTTACTGCTCACTATACTGTCTCCTGTAGGAAAACAAAGACTCCTGTAGCAATTTGAAATTTTCTCCTGAAACTTGCCCAAACTTGCATCCAAATCATCATTCACATTCTTTGATGTGTTACAATGTCCCTGTAACCCTAAAAATTGAATTTAGAAGTAAAGATACGAAGTAGATGCTTCAACCTAGTTTGTTGTAGAAATTATTTTTCTTGTAGAATTAAAGTTACTATGTGCAAGATTTTACTTCAACAATGTGTTTGCTTTCTTCACAATAGAATGTACATGCTTTCATTTCATTACATTTAAGTTGGTTTTCCTTCCTTCATTGCAATTATCATAATTTTACTTGTTGTCTTTCATTCCCTAGAATTTCAAGTTTTTCCTATAGCATAGAATAGTTAGAATGGTCTCTATGTAACTAGATCTCATCTCAACAATTCCACTCATATAATACTTAGAAAAAGAAATGGATAGTGCTTACTGCACATACAATTCCAACCCCTCTTAATTTTGTACGGACCCTGGGTTGACAATTGAAGTTGTGACTCTTGGGAGTTGCAACATTGTTGTTGCAATACTGAGGGCCATCACTTTTTGGTGCCATGGTTGGGGAGGTGTCAAAGTATGTACTCTCTTATTCCCTAGTTTACCTGTTATTTCTCTCATTTTACATTTTGCAAATAGAAAAAAATTACCTTAGCATTTTCATTTCCAAAAAAATTACAAAACGGAAAAAGTTGCATTAATATTTCCATTTCCAATAAAAAATACTGAAAACAAAAAAATATTTCCTTCTTTTATTCCTTGAAGATTTTGGGACAAAGAAACAAAATTCATACCAAAACCCCCATTTCCACTAGAAACCAACCTATTTTTGCTGACTACAAGTCTCCTACCCTGTCCACAAGGACTATTGAGGCCCTTATTGGTGAGCAAGCGGGGTTCTCTAAGAAGCTTGCAGAAGGAGAAAATACCTTCACAACCCACTAATACCATGGCTCAAAATAGAAAACTAGAAGTGTTCACATTCATTATTAGAGAAACAGATGGAGAGGCCAAAATGAAAAAAAATAATTTATTTGTTCTCCCACACTTCTATGGTTTGACTACTAAATATCTTGAATCCTTTATGTTTGAGTTTGTTGTAGTATGCATGACTTATGACTACACAACTAATGAGTAGAAGCTAAAATTGTTCCCTTCCACTCTTAAGGATGCAACCCTTCTATGGTTCATGAGCCTATAAGGGGACACCATAACCTCACGGGAGAAAATGCAGCAAGCCTTCAAAAACAAGTATCAAGATTATTATAGAGCAAGAGACACCATAGATGTTTAGAAATTAAGATGTAGATTTGCAACTGCTCATGAAGTTTTAATCAAAATCACAAGACACAAACCTACTCTACTACTCCAGGGACATTAATTCACAATTTGGAACAAAAATTTTAGACATACAATAAGAAATAACACACGTGCAACAAATATTTTTCCTGTGGAAAGAAAAATGCTAAAAACTACAATGCTTGCTTGCATTAAATCATAAGAATAGAGATGTATTACAATTTCTTTGCTCAACTGAGAACAACATACAAGTGCATAACCTATCTCTCTACTCACTAAAAGGATCTAATCCATAATTATTCAAAATTTTCCTCTGCTTGAGATCCTATTTCCTTGCACTTTTCCTTGAGAAATTAGGCCCCTATTATTTATGAAATTCCTCAAATTGATGGTGCAACTCCTTTAGGCTGATCCTATGACTACATGCAATACCTGTACAGTCAAGACTGGTCTATAATTGATGTTACATTGCCTTGGAATCTCCACCTGAACTAGGTAAATCGAATTCTATGCATGTAGTAGCTAATTTTGATTTATTGATTAGTTAACTAGATGATCATTGAGTTTGATTGAAATCCCATTGCTTAAATAAACTTCCACTAGTTCCCCCAAAAGTTGGAACTAGTTTAACTAAAAACAACCTGAGATAATTGACCTTGATTGCTACAAATTAGAAATCACACATGCTGAACTGAACTCTACCTCCTCCATCTCAAATTTACTGAGTAATCTGGGTGACACAATCCATATCACACAAGTTAACATCATCCAAGTTGTCTGCTAAAATAGAAATTAAATTTTCTCATTTTAATCAAGGCAAAATCAAATTGTGAATTTCTTCTTGTATTTTTCAACACTCCCTCTCAGTAAGAAAGGGATAATCAACCACCTCTATCTTGCACGTGTGGAACTCAAACTTCCCTCTTGACAAGGCCTTTGTCAAAATATCAGCATCTTGTTCCTCTGTAGGAATGTACTGCAACAACCTTATTCGCCTCTTCACATAGTCCTGTAAATGGTGATACCGAATATCTATATGCTTGGATCGATCATGAAAAAAATAATTCTCAGAGAGCTTGATGCAACTCTCATTATCAAAATATATCATAGTTAGATCCATCATTTGACCAAACAATACAACAAGTATCTTTCTCATCTAGAGCGCCTCACATGCTACTTGACTTGCAACCATGTATTCTTCTTCTGCCGAGATGAGTGCCACATATATTTGCTTATTGTTGTACCAGGAAACCGCTACGGATCCAATACTAAAAAGTCCACCTGATGTAATCTCTCAGTTTGATGGACTTCCTACCCAATCTGCATCTGTGAATCCACACAACTTCACTCCCTTTGTCTATCTGTATCATAGTACAAACTAGGTAGTGCCTCTGAGCTACCATAGACCATGCTTAGTTGCCCTCCAAAATAATTTGGTTGGACTAACCATAGCTTGGCTTAGTTGGTTGAATGCATAACACATATCTGGTCGTGTATTCACAAGATACATCAGTGAACCCACTAGCTTCTGATAAATGGTAGTGTTATCACTCCAAGATTTCTCTAGAGTTGTAAGGAAATAAATGATAGAGGTAACCACAAACCTACTTTGGAGATTAGGATCTAGCCTTCCTAATGCTCATAGAGGGCTCTCTCTTTATGATTTAACTTTGTTTAGTTAATTGATTTTAGGCTATTTATGATTGTATTGGGATTTTGATTTTGATTTGGTGGTGGGATCACTTACTTAGATGGATAGGGGGATGTCTTTTACCATTTGGCTATGGGGTCAAATGTCAACCAAACAGGATTGGATCAAGTTCTAAAAATAGTGTCTACAAGGCAAGGTAGTTGAGTTATTTCAGATCTTAAGGCTGGATGGTGAAGTGGTTTTCAATTGGATCAAAGGAGAAATTAAGGGTTCCTTAGACCGGATTATGAAAGAAGTGAAAGAGTTCGACCAGGATGGAAGAGAAATTAAGGATTCTTAGATCCGAAAATCAGAAGAAACATAGAAATGATTAACTATTCAAGACAGAGTGTACTTAAACAAATTCTAAAAGAAATTTCCAGTTAATTCATTCACTTTAGATAACATGTAAGTTTGTGAGATACATAAGAAAATAAAAATTTTGACAAAGAAAATACTTCACTATAATAGCTCAACACATGAATGCTGTAACACAATCTCTTTATTACTCAGTCCAGTCTGTTGACTTGAAAAATTGGTACAATAACGCTCATGTTTCAGATCAATACAACTCTACAAATGTATAGCAATCCACCCCTGAATACTTTGAATTATGAAGTATTTATACAAAAATAGTTTACAAAATATCCCAAACTGTCTTGGGAATTAATCTAGGAGAAAGAAATATCTTCATGCAAGAAGATAGAGACATATGTTCAACTGCTATATGATGTCCCTATTTATTTTGTTGTGCTATCTTTATGCTCTGATATTTTGCTGTTTATTCTCTGCTTTTCTGTTGGTCTTCATGCTGACTGTTCTTTTTACTTTGCCCTTTCTCAACTGATACACTTTACCTGATACTCTTTCACCTGGCTGATATGTCATTTTCCTTTCACTGTGCTATTTTCATTTTTTGACAAACATTTTTACATTTTGACTATACATTTTTACAGCAAGTCATTTAACTTCTCCCATGTGTTTGCATATGGTAATTGAATATTTACCATCTTCCTGTAGATTTCATCTACTTCTATATACTTGGAAAAAGTGGGTTTGTTCACAAAAAGGTGTTTTACCTAATGCCAAAGGTAAAAGAGGTTCTCAAATGTCTGATATAACACCTTTCCAGTAGGCATACCCTTCATGGAAGAACTACTTGCTTGATCCCTTGTGACCTCTCTTATTCTTTTGTTGTAGTCTTCCTATGGCAACAATTTATCATTTATCACCAAGGGGTTTGGTAGACCTTTCTACCTCAAAATATCAAACTTTACCATGAACCTGTCTATAGCCAGCTACATGGTTTGGCATTTGTCTTCAAGGTTCATCATTAAATTCCTCTTGGTGAGGACCTTTTTTACTTCTAATATGGTGCCAGTCCTGTTCAGTTTGTCCAGCTCCTGCAACTCATATTTGTTTTTAGAGTTAAGGAAATGAATTATTCTAGTGGCTTCCTTTGGCATGTCTCCCAGTTCAGCCTTAACTCTCTGAATGGCTTCTGTAGCCTCTTTGACTAAGTCACTTTGTTTAAATATGACTTGAATGGATGGCCAAATATCATTGATAGAGTCAATGATATTGACCCATAATTGTTCTTTGGCTTGGCCAAGTGGCTCCTTTAATGTCAATTCCTTCTCCAAGCTCTTCATTCTTTCAGTCAACCTGGTTGACTTCTGAACTTCTTCATTGTGCATAATCTGCGTAAGCTTATTATCATTTTTTAGACTTGTTATATTTTCCTTAAGCTTATTTATTTATGTGTTCTGAATGGACATGTCTTCCATTTCCTTGATCAATTTACTTGCCTCATCACCTGGCTAAGCTGCTGCTGTTGTCGAACCTGTTGCTGATGTAGATGTTGTTGTAGCTGGAATTGCTGTAGCCAGTGGAGCTATAGGAGCCAATGAAGCTGCCAAGGTGGATGGTACTACTGTAGTAACTGCTGGAATGACAGTGGCAGTGGTAGTCTCAAGGTTGGCCTATTTCAGCTGTATTAAGTTGTCCAACTCCTTCTCCATCTCTTTTAATTGGTCATTAAGCTGTAAAACAAGGTCAATTATTTCCTCCTGATGTGTTTGGCTTTTTAAGACCTCTTTTGTCTGTGGATACTCTAAATGAGGCAGTTTCAGTTGTTTTTTGAGAGCAACAATGTCCTCATTCTTTTTCTTTATCAACTTCTCTGGAGCCTTGACATCATTGGGATCATATCCAAGCTCAATCACTAAGTCTTCCACTGACTTGATTCTGTTGTCCTTGGCCCATGAGGAGGCATTTTCTAGCTTGTACTATGCAGTGATATTATCTAATGAACTTTGAAGTTTGTGTGCAGTCATATCTTTACCTGTCAAGGTGGAATAGATCATCTCACCTGCCTGTTTGTGAAACTCAATTTGGTAAATGGGATGAACATCCCTGGCCAAAACTTCAAAATCTGTTTTCCTATAGTCATTTGATAATGTTGGCTGCTGGACTGTAGGTTGCATGAATGTCATCTGCATTTTACTTGTTTTAATGTCAAAAGCTGACATTAATCTGTTTTTATTTGCAGGGGTCTGCTTGAAATATTGGGCATAAGTCTCAGCCTTCAATTTCTCATTCCTCAACTTAATTTCCTTGTACCTGTCCTTAATATCTTTCTCTTTATCCACAGGCCTGGTGAATGAAGAGGCCTCCATGCTGAGCTGTCTCTCAATAAGTTGAGTGTTTGATGTTGAGGGCTTGTGTGTTTCTCTTGAAGCTGTTGGGCCTTTGCTCCTTTCCACCATTGTATCAATGTTAGGGATTTCCACTGAGTCAATGGTGTCTTCCTATTCAGTTACAAGATCAATCTTGGGCCTCTTCCTGTTGTTGAGATTGCAACAAGATGATGGAGCTTAGTGAAAAGAGTCGCCTTCACTAAGTGGGCCCGCAGGCTATTTTTGGCGCAAGTCTATTTTTAGACTATGTCTATTTTTAGACATATGGATCATGTCTATGGATTGCAGGTTGCTGTTTATGGATGATTGATCAAGTTGGGAAAAATAGATGGACTTCTATTTTTGATGAAAGTGTGAGTGATCACAGTGTGAGTGATCAAGTCTATTTTTAGACTGGCTGTCAAAAATAGAAAAGTCAAATATTATTATCTCACAATAATATTTGGACTATAAACTTTGTCTTATTCTCTTGGAGCACTTCAGTTCGAGCTACGGATGTGGCACATGCAATTGCATGAAGGAAATACGTGGTTCTTATGGGTTAGTTGAATATTTGCATGCATGACTTCAGTTAGAACTCAAGTGAGTTGAGTTTAGTGGACTGGAGGTGCAGTTGATGGAGTTGTGTTCAGTTTAGCTTTGTTAAACTGGTTGTATTTAGTCGAACTGGCGAATAGACTAGAGATGAGTTGGGTGAATTAGTTATTAATTAATTCACAAGTTATTAACTCATAATACAACTAATGAATACATCAGTTAACTCAGTTGCATGTCAGTGAATGTTCAGTTCAGCAGGGACAGGTGTTAGAGAATCATATTGCTATCAGTTGTGACTATAGTTGTGCCAGATCTTGCACTATCAGGGGATTGAGTATGCCAATGAGTTTGCCCATGTATTTTGTCTCATTTTATTTATCCTAGGAAAGACGTGGGTGCCTATTTTTCAGGTGAAAAACGAGTTTGGTGAGCCATTCTCATCGGTTCTTGAGCAGGTATTGAGCAGTGGAGGTAGGCAAGCAGTGGAAGAGATTTGGAGATCAGATCTGAGCTGCATTGTGTGTAACAGAGGTGGAGATACTTGTGAGAAGTATTATGCTGTGTAATGTTACATGACTCAATCATTAATATACAGATAGTTGGGGTTTTTAGCGAAATGCTTTCCCCGGGATACATATTGTGTTAATGTGTGAATGCTCTTGATGTTTTATTGTTATTGATGCTACTATATTGATGATCAACGTAGAGGAGCTTATGTATTTGTGTATGTTTTCCACAATAGTACATGATCAGGATAATCTCCATTGAATATGTGTTAATTTATTCAAAATTTCTACATGGTATCAGAGCTGTTGATCATTAGATCTACTATTCAGGAAGTGTTTACATTCTATTTCTCTAGGCAGAGCCTGTAATCGGGCCAGGTAGCCTCTGGATTCATCCTTCCTTTGGAAGGTGAAATATCCGGTAAAATCCCATACATTCAATCTCTATACGAGAAATATTGTGTTCTCATGAATCTTAGATCTGAGGCGGTTGAGTTGGTTGCTGGTGGAATTCGAATTTGCAGCAGTGTTTTTCTTGGTGACAACGCAGCAATGTCTTTCAACGGATTGCGATTGGAGTATGCTCTTGGGAGCAGCTCAAACTATATTGCATGGAAGGACAGGATGGAGGCAGTATTGGATGATAATGGGCTGAAGGAGTTCATAGATACGGATATCCCAAAGCCTACTGATGCTACTCAAGCTGATGCTTGGCAAAAGAAGATTGCAAAATGTCGAAGGATTCTGTTGGAGGGCGTGAAGGATCACATTGTGTCCAGCCTCCATGGAAAGGCTACTCCATATTTGATGTGGAAATCATTAACAGAATTATTCCAAAGCAAGAGCTATCAGAGGAAGCTGGCGCTCAAAGATAAACTCAGAAACATCAAATGCGAGAAGGGTGACAGTATTCCCAAGTATCTCACGAAGTTCACTCAGTGTCGAGATGAACTGGGAAGTGTGGGGGTTACTGTCGATGATGAGGAGTTGGTGAGCTTGGCTCTCCTTGGTCTTCCGAAGAGTTGGCATTCCTATCAGGACTCTGTCAATGGTCGGGAGAAGTTGCCAGGATGGGAAAGACCATGGTCAGATCTTGTGCAGGAGGAGATCAGGCGGAGTACCAGGGACGGATCTTCGTCAAAGGGAGCTGATGAAGAGAATTGTGCTTTGGCTGCCAAAGCAAAGAAAGGGAAGAGCAAGAAAGCTTCTCAGTCTGGTGCGAAAGGCAAGAAGCAGGATATGTCCAAGGTGAAGTGTTTTCACTGTCACCAGCACGGACACTATGCCACAAATTGTCCGCATAAGTCTCAGCCTTCAATTTCTCATTCCTCAACTTAATTTCCTTGTACCTGTCCTTAATATCTTTCTCTTTATCCACAGGCCTGGTGAATGAAGAGACCTCCATGCTGAGCTGTCTCTCAATAAGTTGAGTGTTTGATGTTGAGGGCTTGTGTGTTTCTCTTGAAGCTGTTGGGCCTTTGCTCCTTTCCACCATTGTATCAATGTTAGGGATTTCCACTGAGTCAATGGTGTCTTCCTATTCAGTTACAAGATTAATCTTGGGCCTCTTCCTATTGTTGAGATTGCAACAAGATGATGGAGCTTAGTGAAAAGAGTCGCCTTCACTAAGTGGGCCCGCAGGCTATTTTTGGCGCAAGTCTATTTTTAGACTATGTCTATTTTTAGACATATGGATCATGTCTATGGATTGCAGGTTGTTTTTTATGGATGATTGATCAAGTTGGAAAAATAGATGGACTTCTATTTTTGATGAAAGTGTGAGTGATCATAGTGTGAGTGATCAAGTCTATTTTTAGACTGGCTGTCAAAAATAGAAAAGTCAAATATTATTATCTCACAATAATATTTGGACTATAAACTTTGTCTTATTCTCTTGGAGCACTTCAGTTCGAGCTACGGATGTGGCACATGCAATTGCATGAAGGAAATACGTGGTTCTTATGGGTTAGTTAAATATTTGCATGCATGACTTCAGTTAGAACTCAAGTGAGTTGAGTTTAGTGGACTGGAGTTGCAGTTGATGGAGTTGTGTTCAGTTTAGCTTTGTTAAACTGGTTGTATTTAGTCTAACTGGAAAATAGACTAGAGATGAGTTGGGTGAATTAGTTATTAATTAATTCACAAGTTATTAACTCATAATACAACTCATGAATACATCAGTTAACTCAGTTGCATGTCAGTGCATGTTCAGTTCAGCAGGGACAGGTGTTAGAGAATCAGATTGCTATCAGTTGTGACTATAGTTGTGCACCAGATCCTGCACAAATCAGGGGATTGAGTATGCCAATGAGTTTTCCCACATTGTAGCTTGTTCTCACATGATTTAGCCAAGGAAAGACGTGGCTGCCTTGGAATTATCACCGGTTCTTGTGCAGGTATTGAGCAGCGGAGGCAGGCAAGCAGCGGAAGAGATTTGAGCTAGTGATTGATTCAAATCTGAGCTGTATTGTGTGTAACAGAGGTGGAGATACTTGAGAGAAGTATTATGCTGTGTAATGTTACATGACTCAATCATTAATATACAGATAGTTGGGGTTTTTAGCGAGATGCTTTCCCCGGGATACATACTGTTTTAATGTGTGAATGCTCTTGATGTTTTATTGTTATTGATGCTGCTATATTGATGATCAACGTAGAGGAGCTTATGTATTGTGTATGTTTTCCGCAATAGTACATGATCAGGATAATCTCTGTTGAATATGTGTTAAATATTCAAAATTTCTACATGGTATCAGAGCTGGTTGATTTGTAGAAGAGATTTCTACAGGATATCAAAGCGAGGATTGATCATCAGATCTATTATTCAGGAAGTGACTACGTTTTATTTCTTCAGGCAGAGTCTGTAATCGGGCCAGTAGCCTCTGGATTCATCCTTCTTTTGGAAGGTGAGATATCCGGTGAATGCCCATACAGTCGATCTCTGTACAAGAAATACTTCGTTCTCACGAATTTTAGATCGGAAGCAGTTGAGTT
>APFE030926492.1:6216-142063 GCA_000404065.3 Pinus taeda | reverse complement strand
TAGTTGGGGTTTTTAGCGAGATGCTTTCCCCGGGATACATATTGTGTTAATGTGTGAATGCTCTTGATGTTTATTGTTATTGATGCTGCTATATTGATGATCAACGTAGAGGAGCTTATGTATTGTGTATGTTTTCCGCAATAGTACATGATCAGGATAATCTCTGTTGAATATGTGTTAAATTATTCAAAATTTCTACACCTGTAACTGATCTCAAACTATTCATCTGTGGTTTCCATGGTTGAACTAGAACCTTCTTCCCTGGTTCTCTTTGAATTTTTGTCTTCATTTGTTGGAGTCTATAAAAGAGGAGGAATATTCATTGGTTCTCCTAGGTCTAGAACCTGCAGAAAGGAACTAGTGTCAATATGCTTTTCCACATCAATTAATGTATTCTCCACATCAACTATAGTATTGTCCATGTCTATCAAAGTGTTTTTTGACCATTTAGACTAGTTGGCAAATCTCTCAATGTCCGGCCTGGGATGATGTATGAAAGGGAACAATTTGACTTTGAGCCTTAGTTTATTTATGACTCCATGAGGGTCATATTTCCACATAAAATTGTTCTTAAATTTCATCTGCTGTAAAATCTTATCTGCCTTTGGTCCGACTTCCCTATTATTAAAAATTAAGGGGCCCAATTGGTTTTTCATTTTGAATTGAGTTTTCTTCTTGGTTGCTAGGAAGTTAACTTCATCAGAGTTTATTATCCACCTAAAGTACTCTAATGAAAATAACCTTATGGGGAGGTATTTGGGCAGTTTGTAGGGAGCCAGTTGGCATCCATATATCCTTATCCTTGTGTGGTGCTGGTATAATTACCAGTATCCCATTTTACTATTCTTTGCCAGTTGTAAAATCCTTTTAATTTCCTGACTAATCTTGGGATGATAGCTATTGGTTAGCATGTTTACAACATGATGCACAAATGAATTAATGAAGTCTTTGTAGGAAAAAACAATGGAGTATTCTTGGATCACTGGCGTCCAATAGATGACTGATCTTGGGTTGCCTTTGGTGTCCAACTTCTGAATGTTGATTGGAAACTTGTCTGACTGATAGTAGAGGAACATATGAAACAAAACTAAAGAGTATTTGAAAACTCTCTCATTTGGTAGTCTAATGAATTGTCCATGCATTCTGTCTGCTATGAATTGAGCATAGTTATACATTATAGCAGGAGGCTTGCCTGGGCGAAAGATAGAAAGGAGAGCCAGGACAACCTCATCCACATGTTCATCTGTGGTGTATCCTAAAATGCAAGAGAGCATGGTAATAATTTGTCCGCCTCTCTCAGAAAAAATGGTGGCAACATAGGGAGGACTATCTGTTGGAGTGTGAGACTCTTTAATGATGAAAGTTTGGATAATCTTAGCTTTCTTGGGTATGTCTAGCTTGGTGTAGAGATTAAGCAAGCATTCAATTGAAAGTGGGGTCTCATTTTGGCTTGGCTGGATTTGCAACATTTGATTAAAGGATTCTATAGTGATGGTGAATAAAACTTGCTAGTCAAGGGTGACAATGGCTCTTTAACTGGGAATGTAGCAAGCTTGGTAGAAGTGAGTAATTTTTGGGAATGGATGTACTTGTGGGAAACAATAAATCGGAAAATTGGACTCCCAAAGGTGAATGCCATCATTATGGTTTAAGAATTTGTCTTTACTCCAGCAGTGGAGCTGTAGTAGGTAGGAAGGGGAAGCAATGCCCTTAATTTGAAAGTCTCGGTCTGCTAAGGCAAGGTGGTCAATGTCTAGGTGAGGGGTTTGCAGAGGTCTTACGTCCAGAGAGGTTTGGGAAGCCATAACTGGGTTTACTGAATTGAATTAGGCTTTCAATGGTTTCAAGAGTGAGGTTTTAGAAGCTCTAGAACAATGGGAGGGTAATTAAAATCTGCAAAAGGGTTTGGGATGTACAAATAAGTTTCTCTTCAATTCAGGAAGGTTTTTTTAATTAATTCAATTAATCAACCACTCAATTTACAACTATGCATTTTCAAATTCAAGGGCCGTTTTGTTTTTTTCCAAGAATACCTGGAAATTGGCAGTTTGGCATGCAGACAGGGTTCTATGGTAACTGTAGAAGGTATTGAGGCTTCAACTGTCAATTGGCTGCTTCAATTGGGTATCCACAACTTCTTCGGGTGGTAAAAGTGGATGAATTGGCCACTCAGAGGTTTAGGGTGTCGCAAATGGCTAAGCAACAGTTTGTAGTGAAAAACGAGAAAAGAGAAATTTGGGGTTTTTTCGGCCTTTTAATCGATAACAGTCACATTTTGGCGCGGAAATTATTAAATGAAAAGTGGGCAGTTTTTGGTTTAGGCAGGGAGGTGGTTTTGTGCACCATGGCACCGCTTTTGGATAGAGGGCGATATTTTTTGTGAGCACGTGATGTAACTCAGTGCTGCCACATAGCCAAAGAGCACTCAGCCAAAACCGTGAATCTCGTGTGCTCTCGGGCTATTAACGGTCGGACAATGAATCCATGCGATATGGTCGTAGACCGTTGGGTCGGGGCATAGGAGATCGGAGGGATATTGCATAGTTGAGTTGCACGAACGAAGTCGAGATAGTGGTCGGTGGGGCTCGGGGTTTAATTACAAAGAAATGTAATTAATTAACGCATAATGTTAGGTTTTTTCAATATAAGCAACAGGTAATAAGGTGGGACCATGGGTTATGTTGCGGGGTTTTTTTAACTGCACCAAGGGTTGGTGGGTCGAAAAGGGTATCAGGTAAATATAAAGTGGGGAACATTAATTAGATAATGTAGGGGCATAGAAAAAACTTAGGATAAAGGGTTTTTGTGGGTTTTTAAGGGGAATAGGGAAATTAATAAGGGGGAAGGTAATGTTTGTAGTGGGGAATGGGTTTCACACTAGGGAAAGGGGTTTTGGGAAGGGCAGATGATTTTTGAAGGGTAATTTCTAGGGGAATGTTTGAAACCAATGGGTAAAGATCAAAATTGGGGGGAAGGGTATTTATAAGTAATGAAGGGATAATGGGGGAAAATAGCAAATAAGTATGTGGGGGTGTAGTGAAATGAGGGGAAATTAGTAAACAAGCTTGGTGAATATCCTTTCTTTTCCTCAATTCCTCCTGCACATGGAACATAGGATTAAGCATGATAAATGTGCTTTTGACTTAGCAATCTTGTGCACTTTGCAAAACTTCTTCTACCGACCCTTTATTTAGCCTAACATTTTTTATTTATTTCAATGGGTGCATTTGAGCTTGCTGACCCTTTATTTCTTTTTCTTTTGATAATCAAACTATCTAATTCTAACCTTATAACTTCCAATAGCTCAGCTTAAACCGATGAGCTCTTTTTTATTCTGTATCTAGCTATTGATCTGCCAAGGTTAAATAGTTTGGCTAGATCTTTATTCTCTGTCTATCGACATGAAATTTAAAGCATGAATGGGTCAAGATTAAGATATTTGACCATCATGGATTGTGGAATTTTTGACAAGATGCACACAATATTATTTTGCATAGTAAAGTAAAAAGTAGTGGCATTTGAATTTGCACACTTTCATGATATATTTTATTTCTTTTTGGGGTTCATATTTTCACTTTTTTTTTTTTTAATATTTTTTCTTTGTTTTTGTCCTTTGATTATTCTTTTAGGACATACCATCTTTACATTTTTTATTTTTTAATATGGAAAACATTTTGCAGAAAGCAAAAGTATGTACAATATTACAAGACTAACCATAGCCAATTCAAAATTATGAATCCTATTATTATAGGACCCTAACAGGTAGCATCCACTTCTCCACCTAAAGTGGCATCCTCCTTCGTCCAGTTGGTCGCTAGAGGTGTCTCCATGGATTTGCAACTATCCATGCAGAACCCCTGTAGTATCTCATTTGCATACTTTCCTTGAGAAACAAACAGTTCCCCATCGCCTTGCCATACTTCCAACCCTAGGAAGTAGTGCATGAAACCCATGTCCTTCATTTCAAATTCCCTTGCAAGGTCCTCCTTACAAGATCTGATCAGATGCTCATCACCAGTTAAAATCAAATCATCAACATATAAGAAAATAATTACCTTCTACCAAGGTATGATATAGGTTTGCATCCAATTCAATTTTGGTGAAGCCCAAATCGGTGAGATTGTTATCGATCCCTGTGTACCAAGGATGGGGTGCTTGGTTGAGATTGTACAATGCTTTATTTCATAAGTACACATGAGATTCTTGATCAAAAGTCTCAAAGCCTTCTATTTTCTCATTGTACACCTCCTCCTCAATAACTCCATTGAGGAATGGTGTTTTTACATCCATCTAGTGGATCTTCCACCCCATCTATGTAGCCATAACAAGAATTTATCTTATGGATGAGTACCTTGATACAAGATAAAATGTCTCCTCATAGTTAATCCCTTCAACTTGAGAGTATCCCTTGGCCACAAATATGGCCTTGTACATCTCTATGCTTTCATCTACTGCCTACTTCACCTTGAAGATCCATCTCAAACTCACAACTAATTTATCTGCTAGTCTTGGGACCACTTCCCAAACACTATTCTTTACAATGGATTCATATTACTCCACCATTGAATCAACCCATACAAGTTTCTCTACTACTTCCTTGAAAGAGGATGGCTCAGTATCTACAAGCGCAATCAATAGAGCCATGTATCCAGTGTACAAATTTGGTGACCTTCTCTACCTGCACTGATTTGAAGGAGAACCCACATTATCCCTCGCATCCTGCACAAGAATCTCAATTTCCATGGTCCTTTTTATGCCTTCTCTAGATGGTTCTTCTTGAATGGCTATCTCCACTCTCTGCTCCTAAAGCTGTGGTTTCTCCACAACTTCTTGAGGTTCCTCCTTTGGAGCTAAAATATCCTCTTCTGGTGGGATTTGGTGCTCCCTCTCAAGAGAGCACCACATGGCTTTCTCCTCATCAAATTTTACATCGTTTCTCAATATCATCATTCTAAAGGATGGCAAGTACAGATGGTAGTTGTGGGGAGTTTCTGTGCAACCCACGAATACCCCCAATTATGTTGTCAGCTCTAGCTTCTTCCTTAGTTCTTTGGAGACATGCTAGTAAACAGAGGCTCTAGAAACCTTGAAGTGCGACACATATGGATTTATCCCTTATAAAGCCTCCTCCAGTGTAATCATGCCCAGAATTTGATGAGGACTCTAGTTCTGAAAATAGACTACTGTGTTACATGCCATAGCCCAAAATTGCAGAGGTGTGCCTTAATCATGAAACATTTACCTCACTACTCCCACGATGATATGATTCTTTCTCTCAGCTACCCCATTCTGCTGTGGGTTGTGGGTTGTTGTCAACTCTCATCGAATGACTTCTTTTGCACATAAATTTTTAAATTTATTTGACATATACTCACCTCCATTATCGCTCCTGAGAGCCTTCACCTTCTTGTTGGTTTCTTTCTCAACAGGTGCCTTGAATTCTACAAACTTAGAGAATGTATCATTTGTCTTCCACTTGAAGAATGTATCATATTTCTTCCACATGAAGAAGATCTAGCACTTCTGTGATAAGTCATCAATAAAAATGATAAAATATCTTCTACCTGGAAGTGGAGGCTATCGAGAAAGGTCCACATACATAAGAGTGGATTCTTTGAAAGACTACATGTGCTTTTTTGTCTCGAATATGGAATGTGGATTTTATGTACTTCCCCAAAGTACATCCTTTACATACATCTTGTTTCTCAAATGATCCTTTGAGGAGGCCTGTAGCTATCTGTTTCATGATCTTCAGGGAGCCATGATGCAAATGACCAAGTCTTTTGTGCCAAAGTTAACTGATATTGTAACTCTTCACCTTCTCTGCCTTTGTTCTTAATGCAACATAATCTTCCACATCTTGCTTATACAGGTTCTTCATACAAACCCCAATCTACTTCACCTATCCTGTGGCTATGTGTCTTAGGAATGCTTTTCCTTTCTGAAGATCACATCATAACCATGGTTTTCTGAAACTTCAACATAGACGAGATTTTTCATTAGGCCCAGAACGAACATGACATCCTTGAGGCTGAGGGGGGAGCCCAACTCTCTCTAAAAGGCGACTGTACCAATCTCAGTCATGCTATACCTTCTGTCATCCCCCATATCAATGTGCATCTGCAAATATTTTTCTTCTAGGTCACTGGAAAATTCTCTACACCCTATAATGTGGAATGTTGCACCTAAGTCCAAGTACCACATGCTCCCCATCACTATGTTGGCCATTCATGCGATAAGGGTAAAGTCAAGCTTGAACTATGAAGCCAAGGCCTAACCTTCTTCTCCTCCCGAGGTATTCTTGCTTTCCTTTTTTGTGTGGACACTTCATGGCATAGTGTCTAAATTCCACCTGAATTCATGGAAATTGAAGCATTTAATTTTGCAAAAATATTCCTTCATTCTCCCTTGATTGGATTCTAGTTTAGATTGAGATTTCTTCCATTTTCCCTTCTTTGACTTTCTAGCCAATGAAATTTTTTCTTCATCCTCACCCTTGGATGAAGACCCATCTATGGTATTCCACCTTATTTCCTCTTGTACCAAATGAGACCATAAACATTCCCAATTTAGGAGTTTCTACATCCCATTCAACGAATCTTGATAGATGTGCCAACTCTTGGGAAGGCCTAGAAAGGATAAGATTACCAAGTCTTATTCAGGGAAAGTAATGCTGACCCTGCCAAGCTCATCATGTCACTGTGTAAAATTGCTTAGATGCTACGGAATTGTGTCATCCTTATGCATCTTGATACTTTAATTTTTATCCTTGAGTAGCAACATCATGTGGTCATTATTTTTCTCGAACAATTTTGTTAGTTCTTTCCACATTACGAACAAAGTTTCTTTTCCTTGGAGATTTAAGACAATGTGATCTCATACTCCTCCAATATTATTCTCCTTACCTTGGATACAAATTTCTTCCACTGAGTAAGGTTCTAGGCATCAAATTCTTGTGGTTTTGCAACATATGACTTGATGTATTCTAGCAATCCATTGCCATCCAATACCTCTTCCATGCGATCCTTCCATGCAAGAAAATTAGAGGTGTCTTCCAAGGCATACTCTAGCCTTATTCCATTGAAGGCCATCTTCTCAGCTCTGAAGAAATCCTGTTGCACGAAGCTCCAAAATCGAACCTCATGAAAAAAAACTTTGAATTCCTGCTTTGCTACCATGTATAAATTATGATGTAGATTTGCAACTTCTCATGAAGTTTTAATCAAAATTACACGACCAAAACATACTCTATTGCTCCGTAGACATTAATTCACAACCTAGAAAAAAAGTTTTAGACATGCAATAAGAAATAATACGCATGCAACAAGTAATTTTCTTGGGGAAAGCAAACTGCTAAAAACCCCAATGGTGCCTGCATGCATTAAATCAAAATAATAGAGATGTATTACAATTTCTTTTCTCAACTGAGCATGATCTGCAAGCGCATAACTTATCTCTCTGCTCATGGAAAGGCTTTGAATTAAACTTAGTAAAATTTTTCCTCTACTTGAGCTCTTATTTCCTTGCACTGTTCCTTGAGAAATTAGGCCCCTATTATTTAGGAAATTCCTCAAATTGATTGCGTAATTCCTTTAGGTTGATCCTCTGATTTCATGAAACACCTGTACACTCAAGACTAGTCTACAACTGATGTTACATTGCCTTGGAATCTCCACCTCAACTCAGTAACTCGAATTCTCTACATGCACCAATTATTTTGGGTTGATTGATCAGTTAACTGGATGATCATTGAGTTTGACTGAAGTCCCACTGCTTAACTGACCTTCCACTAGTTCTTCCAAAAGTTGGAACTAGTTTAAATGAAAGCAACCTGAGATAACTAACCTTGATTGCTACAAATTAGAAATCATACATGTTGAACTAAACTGTATATCCTCTAACTTTAATTTATATAGTAAAATAGGTGGCACAAGCCATGTCACACAAGTTAAAATCATCCAAGTTGTCTGCTGATGTGGAAATTCAAATTTCTCAATTTAATCAAGGCAAAATAAAATTGAGAATTTCTTGCTGCATTTTTCAACAAGATGAAATATTTAGAATGACTCAAGGAGTAGATGAATATCTAGAAGATTTGGAGGAAACATTTCAATTGAGATATAGAAAAGTGCTCCCACAGCGAGGAGTTAGAAAAGAACTGATCAAAACAATCAAACTACTATCCAATGGAGACATATATCAACTCAACTATGATGCTATCAAAATGGTACTAAAAAATCACTCAAGGGCTACTAGAAAAAGAGTTAGAGCACACAAAAGTTCAGTAAGTCCCTCTTCCTCCTCCTTGATTACTAAAAATGAGATAGGAGTTATGCTAGAGGACACCAAGATGAAGACCTTAAACACCTTTTATATGTAGATGGATACACTACAAATCAAGAGGAAATAAGAAGAAGTAGAAAGGGCATTAGCTTTATTTTTCCCTAAATTCAATAAAATACATCCTAAGAATGAGTTTCCTTTAGTTTCCATAAAAATATGTTTTGTATGTGAAGGAAATCACTCTACTGACAAATGTTCATCTTTGCTAGGTTTGAAACTTGTATACCAAGGAGAAGAAGGGAGTATGAAGCCATTTTTCTTTGTCAATAAAAAAGGCCAGAATCCCCTAGGGAGTTTCAACAAGGTATGAACTACCTCTCTCCTTTAAATACAAATTATAATGCACATTATAAACCTTGGTTTCCTTCGAACTCTTCACCTTGTTCAATGTCCATTCCATGGCTTTATTCTCCCTAAAATGTTATTCCTCCTTTTCAACCATATCCACATCAACCTCCTCAATGGGTTAATCCATCTCTAGAATGGAAGCCTTATATAGGCCAACCAACCTCCTTGATTCCTCCTCCTCCTCAATCACAAGTAACCCAAAATAATACTCCAAAACAACCTCAGATGCTTTCCCAACCAAACTCAAATCCCAACAATAAGAAGGCTCAAACAGTCTATAGTGGAGAAAATACCTATCCAACTTATGTTGTAGAGATTCAAAAAATCAACCTTAGGTCTGGGAAGGTCCTTCCATAAGCTCACTCACCTTACCCAATACAAAATCTAGAAGATAAGGAATATGTTGTAC
Organism: Pinus taeda; assembly: GCA_000404065.3. Classification (NCBI taxonomy): domain Eukaryota; kingdom Viridiplantae; phylum Streptophyta; class Pinopsida; order Pinales; family Pinaceae; genus Pinus; species Pinus taeda. Next base: position 132,963 of record APFE030926492.1, on the reverse strand, counting down.
CATCAGTCACCCAAACAAATCCTCCCTAACCTGAAAGGGTGACACCCCAAAAACACATAATCCAGAAGAAGTTGGAATTTTGGGAGAATTGAAGAATTTACGAGTCAAGATCCATCACCTTCAAGCCATCAAGGATGTTCATATCTATAATAAGTTAATTAAAGAGGAGTTTAAGGCCACAGAGGAGGAAAAGGGATTCCCTTACTATAAATGTCATAGGGCAATTAGTTAATATTATGCTTGGGAGATTCATCATCCCCAAGTTCTTAGATCTTGGGAGCTTGGTAGTATATGTCCACATCAATGATATTGTAGTTCCTAACACTCTCATTGACTTGGGAGATGTAATAAATGTCATTACTAGGGATACTATGCTCAAACTCAATGTCCAAGTCTCTAACAAGACCATCGCAATACTACAACTTGTTGATAGATCCATAGTAGCACTTGAAGGTATCATTGAAGATGTTAAGGTTTCTATTAATTCCTAGGAGTATCCCACCAATTTCCTAGGCCTTCATCCTAAGACCAAGTTTAATGGATACCCTCTCATCTTAGAAAGACCTTGGTTAGCCATTGTTGATGCCTAATGGGAAATCTAAAAAAAATCTTGTACTATACCCACCTTCTCAACCCCTCATTGAGAAATAATTTCCTATTTGGGTATAATAATAAGAATAAGACTCTTTTCCATCATCATCCTACCCTATATTTACATTTAAAAACCACCATTCATAAGAGGGAAATTGATGAAGATAATCTGATTGATAAATTTATGCAAAATAAGTACCTTGATGCCATGAATATTGATGTCTTAGAAGATGAATATACATGACAACCAAGTTGTTCTCAAGATAGTGTTACACAATATTTTGTCACACCTCCTGTACTTCCCTATGAAATACCTCGAAGTTCCTAAAACATGACCATTATGTAGTGTGATAATTCATATATAGAGGTCAGATCCTCCCTAAGACATTGATTTGAAAATGCCTTGAGCTTCCCCTGAAGGAAATAGCTCTTAAACCCTAATTTGAGGATCATTGCTCTTATGAGGCCAAAAACCGTTATGATCGCACGTTGCACTATACTCGACCCATGATGGCATCACTTTGTTTACTTGTATACCTGTGATGATCCCAAAAAGGCAATTTTCCCAAAGAGGATGAGAAGCTTCGTGATCTAGAAGCTTCCAGAGCATCGAGATGGAGGTTGTTCGACATAGATGAGGTTAAATCCTCCCAACTTGGCCTCTTAGTCTTATCCCTATGAGCTACCTACTTGAGATGAGGGCCTAATCCTATCTTTGGAGAGGCCCTAACTCCCTTTCCTAGCCTATAAATTCATCTTCTCCCATTCCCAAATGGTTGGTCTCTGTCTATTTGCACCCTTATGCTAAGCTTGTGCCTAGAGGCTATTCATTAGACTTGGAGAAGGAGTGCTTGGAGAGTTCTTGCCTTGAACTTGGATTACCACTCAAGGAGAGCCTTTGAACCTCAAGGATTTGGTTGTAAGCTTCCCTTTAGTTCTTAATAATATGCAACTGCTGGTTCATCTTCCCAAAATATATATGTTCATGTATTATTTAGCTTGACATTCCTTGATTAGTTAAGTAGGTTGTTATTGGATTTGTTATTGGTTTTGGCATGCTTTGTTGTCTCTTGTTTAATTGTGCAGGTACATAAACATTGAGAGAAGCAAGAACAAGACCCTGACATAAGTGGTTCAAGGCCCTCAAAAAAGGAAATCAGAATAGCATCAAAACGAGGTAGACCATCTCTTTCGTTCTTCTTTTCAATTATAACCTATAAAGATGTCTAGTTGATTGTCACTTCAGTTGCTAGAACCACTCATTGGGTTAGAGGGATCATCTCTACCCATAGAGAGGATTAACCTTGTCAATAAAATGGCGACTCCACTGGGGAGACTATGATCCTTTCCGTCCATTTCTTCACCTTGTCTTTTGATGAGTTTGATAAACCATTCATTCCTAGACTTTATTGTTTGTTTGTAGTCAGTCTCACTTTCTGGTAGATGTTTGAAGGTTGTTGATTTGAGTTGTTCTTGAAGATTTTTTTTTTCTTTCCCATCGCATTTTTGGCCCTGATAGTTGCGATGATATCATAAATTTGTTGATTACAGTAATGATCATCGCTACTTTTCTCTTAACACGTGCGATGATTGCAAAAGTTAAAGAAATTATTTAGTTTTTTTTTTTCTTCAGTTCTTTTTGCCTTCTCCCAACCATTTACCAGTGTGATCTTAGTTGACTCTCTTATTGTCTAATTTAAATCACCTTTTAACTTGGTTTAAGTGTGTTTGAATTTTTATTAGCCTTTTAGGGTTTCTAGGTCTTCTAGGTCAACCTTCATCCACCCATTGGTCTTCTCATTAGAGATCGATTACCTGTGCTAAAGAGTCTTTTGTGTGTTTGGACATCCTTTGTAGATCACTTTTGGTTCTTGTGTCTTATGTTGGTTTCATTAGTGTCAGATTGAGTAGATACTGTGAAAGTCGCTTGAGTTTCATTTGACAAACAATAGATTACAAATTGATTGTCTCATTTGAATCGGAAAGGGAGTGATTGCTTGAGTTTTGTGTTTCAAAAAGTAAAAGTGAAAGTGTTTATGTTTTCGTAGTTTTCGAAGAAATTTTTTTCGCATTCAATCCATCAATGTGAAACATGTTTTTTGGCTTGCTTTCATTCTCTTTTACTTTTTACACTAGATTACATTGATTGCACTAAAGCGAAAATGAAAACAATCATCATTATATCTTAAGATAGTTTGGCTTTGAGGTTTGTTTTGGCATTGCATTTGCTTATGATATGAAAGATTATATTTCATGTTTTTTCATGCATTTGAAGATTGTCATAGATGCACTTTTTCATTGGTTTGATTCATGATTTGAGTGTTTCTCTTCCCTACATAGATAACTTTCATAGAATAAGGATTTCATTTCAGCATGTAGTTGCATTTTAGGAACTAGTAACATCGTTAAGGCCTTGAAATTGAAACATAATTGCAAGATCAACTTTAAAATCTATCAATTAATCTAAGGATCATTTGCAACATTAATGCGCATACTTAGTGGTCTAGGCTAGAGACGTGTTCCGACGTCTTTAAAAATTAGCAATTGTCGTTCACTTTTTCATTAGACAGCGCTAGCACGGACTTATGCTCCGTGTATTGTCGTATATAAAGGGAGACCCTCATAGGTTGCAAACCCTTATCCATAGGAAGCCGAGTCTGTCGCCCTATAAACGTGATACACCGAACACAACATTTGGGGAGATTTCCTGCACGTACATCAAGTCCTTGGTAAATTTATTTGCTGATGTGTATATTGCAGTTCATGGTTACTTAGTACTCCTTTTTGCCTAGAGTTACCTGAGTGGTCATTTCGATCTTTTATGACTTTTTAAATTTGAAAAGATCATTCAGCACTTGTCCTTTCAATCTCGCTAAACCAACGAAAGCTCTAGAGTCACCTTTTCTTTCTTTTCTCGACTCTTAAAACATGAAAAGGCAAAGTTTTTGTTTCAAATTCTAAAATTAATTGACCGCAGAACAATATCCTTCCTGTGGAAATACTCCTTAGTAGATCTTAGGTTGATACCAATGGCAACATTTCCCGAGTCTACCAGTTAAGGAAACCCCTCTGATGGGAATCCTAGTCCTTTTCCTTCCTTCAGAAATATTGGTGCTCCCTATATGGCGACATTGTCCCTTCCTGGATTGACCATTGGTATGCCAGTTTGGTTGTTTTCGACCTCGGTGGTTCCGAGTGTCGAAACTGCTTTTCAACCGAGTTCTCCTCCACCTAAACAACATCAACCTCATGTTGATTTTAAAGTTGAACCCTCAACTTCTTCACCTATTTCTTCACCTTGTTCTTCCTCTTTGCCTGGTGAAAGGCTGGATTATAGTAACCAGGAAGCTAAGAAGAAGAAGAAGAGGACGAAGAAGAAGAAAAATAAACAAGGGGGAAACCAAGTAGCCATTGCAAACCAATCCAACTAATGAAGAAAAATCTTCCAACCAACGTCGGAAAGTAAAATTCCCTTGCATGTTATGTAAGGGTGACCACCTTCTTCGGGATTGTCCTGGTATTCCCAAGGTCTTAGAATTGTGGTCTATAGGTTCACATCGACCTTTGTCATTAGCCTCTGGCGATCATGTTGGTGATAAACCTTCAACTAGTAAAGCTCATGGAAAGAAGGGAAAAGTAAAATTTCCTTGTAAGTTGTGTGAAGGTAATCATCCTATTCACCTTTGTCCTCTTATGGATGAAGTTTCCAAAGAGTTGGAAAACCTTACAACTTCTCAGCCTCATCTTCCGACTGGGTATTGAAAGATTTCCCCTAATCCTTCACTAGTTTATCCAATGATTGATCAAAATTCATCTTTGGTCAACCCCACTCCCTCTGAAAGTGAGTCTCGTGAGTCCATTATTGACAAACCATTGGTTGAGAAAACGGTATAATTGACTCCACCTTCAGTTAACCATACCTTTCTGGTAGAGAGTGAACCTCATACTGCTCAGGTTCGTTTGGTTTGTTCAGTTTCAAATGAACTGGAGGGAAATCCTCCTATTCTCGAGGTGCATGAGAGCATCTCTCCTGTTCCCATAGAGAAAGAGGGAAGCTCTCACGTTCCTATGACACCCTCACCAAGTAGTTTGGTCACTTTTTTTGGTTGGAGTCGATTGGCAGGATATTGTCTTCCGTCTTATGTGCCTTTCTATATTACAATACAACCTTATCATGTCGCTGTACTGAGAACAATCATACATGAAGGTACATCAGTTAGTATTCTGTCCTCAACTGCTTGGCAAGCTTTGTGTTCTCCTCATCTTGTCTCCTTCACCCGGAATATGTTAGCTTTTAACAGAGGAACCAGTAAAACGATAGGGATCCTTCCTAAGTTTCCTATTACTTTGGAAGGAAATACTATCTATATAGACATGATGGTTGTCCAAGGCCTGTTGGATTTTAATCTACTCCTTGGCCATGACTATGTTTACATAATGGTAGCTCTTGTTTCTTCCTCTTTCGAGTTATGTGTTTCCCACATGAAGGAACCATTGTGATCATTGATCAACTTACAATCATTGGTCTTGAATCAGCTCCCAATCAACCATCATCCCTAAATGGTTCTCGTATGCAAGCGGTGTCACCCCCGCCACAGGTTAATTATGTGGCCACATCTTCCATGCCCACATATACTGATAATCTAGTAGGTGATGTAGTAAACCATGTACCGGAGGCATTGGAGCCTGAATTTTCCAATGGATCCCTAGACATGTATCCCTTCCAGAGTGTTGCTCTCCCATCTAATGACAAACTCTTGGAAGCCATTTACTCTTTTGGTCTGTGATCAAGGGACGTGGAGCAGAGTTCCCTATCTTGTGTCAAGCTCCTTAAAAAATGAAACAAGGGATATGGAGCAAAGTTCCTTGTCTTGTGTCAAGCTCATTAAAAAATGAAACAAGGGATATGAGGATAGTTATTTTACTATGTCAACCTTGTTAAAAAATGAAATAGATCCCTATGAAGATAGTTATTTTACTATGTCAACCTCGTTAAAAAATTACATAGGTCTCCATGAGCATAGTTCCTTTACTTGTGTCAAGCTCATTAAAAAATGAAATAAATCCCCTTCGAATTCGAGTCTTTTATTAGATCTCATAAAATCCCAGTCGAGTCTTTCACTTGATCTCATACATGAACCTTCATTCCATACACTTAGGTGAATGAAATGAATCTTGGGGGGCATGTACCTAGAATTGAGTCATTATGTTAGGGGCATGCAAACTCATCTCAAGCATAGTTTATCTTTGTTTCAAACTTGTGTAAAAATGAAACCAATCCAAGCATAATTTTTCTCATGTTTCAAGCTTGTGAAAAATGAAACCATCTTCAAGTATACTCAAGCATAGTTTCTTTACATCTCGTGATTGTCATTTTTATTAGCCTTTTTTTTCTAGATGAACCTTGGTTGTTTCATTCCATCGTTACCATCTCTTTGGCCAATCATATGCTTTCACTTGGTTATTTTACCCTTGCCTGAGTTGAGGAACATTTGCAATGAGTGGTCTTATTAGCCAGCCTCTTGACCATTAGATGTTTTGCGCAGTTCCATCATGACCAGAACTAGTTTCTATCCTTTCATACCACTCCTTCCTCCAAGTGGAGTCCTCTTTCAACTCTTTTCAGGCTCCAAAAATATGAAAATATTTTTGAGTACTTGTCATTTAAAACTCATTAAAGTAAATGAATTGATGTCTAATCAGTATAAGTTTAACCCTTTTCCAGGCTAAGATAGACTATTGTATGAAAAGGGAACAACTTAGTCGAACATGGCTAGGAGGTTCTCTTGAATATTGTTTTTTACATTTTTGGATTCAAGAGACAACTTATGAAAAGGGACCTGGTGGAGTTTTCTTTTTTCGTCTCTTTTTCAAAATCTCTAAATATGAAAAAGATACCGAGTTATTCTTCCATCAAACTTGTTAAAATTTTTACGACGAAAGACTCGTCACCATGATGAGACCAGGTTTCTCCTTCCTAGGGCTTGTGAAACTTACTAGGATGGATTCATTCGAGGAATGAACTTATACGACAAGCATATGGTATCCTCTTCAAGCTTGTGTAAAAATAAAGAGGTGCTCCCTAGAAATATTGGGGGGAAAATGAAGATGAAACATCCTTTATATAGGCAGCATGTCGCTCTTGAACATGACACTCTTATACATCTCATGTCGGGTTTGGGATATCCTCACTCAGTCACTTGTCCTTCCAGGTTTGGGTTATCCATTTTACCTCTCATCTGACTATTCCACTTTTTCATCATGACCTTTAGTCATATGTTAATTCAAATGCTACCACACTTCGATTTGTGTCGACGGTGTTCAACAAAAGTCCAATCCGCAGTTATTTACCTATACACTATTTGAGTCATTGTTATAATCTTGAAAATTATTCTACTTTATTCCCTATTTTGTGTCGATGATGGGGGATTCATCATTTTCCTTCCTTCGATGGGTCACTTCATGTCGACTTTAGGTCATTATCCAGGAAGATGAATTAGAAACTCCCTTTCAGTACCTTAGAGCTTGCATGCCTTAATGGCAAGTTCTTTACATTCGACGACAGGTCTTCATCGTTGGTTTCGATTGGGTGATTCCACGAGTGTTCGACTTCAGCTTCATTATCACGTTCATGGATTGTATTGTTGTACCTTGAGTGCCATTATCATTATTGGTGGTTTCTCTTGTACCTGTTAACGGTCCACATTATTGGCTGGTAATCAGGTGGTTTTCTAGCATGTTCGACTTCAATACATTCATTCGCATGTTGGAATTCATACTTTGATAGGGTCGGGATGAAGCATAAGACCCTGAGTCTTGTCTAATATGACTCAGGTTGCGTGGAGTTATATGTTTTTCTTGCTTGTACACATTTTTCTAGTATACAAATGGTTGTGAACATACCATGGGGAATTTATATTTATGATGATCCTTGTTACCTGGATGGCTGCACCCATACCATGGATCTTTTCATAGAGTCTTCATCATTTGGTGGCTGCGCCCATTCCGTAGATTCATGTCTTGATCTCAGATATGTATATGTATATGCATCCTTGATTTGTAGGTCTCCTAATAGTGTGTGTCCTCCTTGCGAAAGCTCGTAAAGCATCTCAGCCATCACTCCTCGTTCTGCCTTCATGATTTAGGAGGCATCTGCTACACAGTATTTTATCACACCTCCTGCACTTCCCTATGACATACCCTAAAGTGCTTGAAACATGACCATTATGCAGTGTACTCATTCATATATATAGTTCAGATCCTCCCTAAGACATTGGTTGGAAAATGCCTTGAGCTTCCCCTGAAGGAAATAGCTCTTAAACCCTAATTTGAGGATCATCACTCTTATGAGGCCAAAAACCACGATGATTGCATGTTGCACTATACTCGACTCGTGATGGCATCTCTCTGTTTACTTGTATAACCATGATGATACCAAAAAGACAATTTTCCCAAAGAGGATGAGAAGCTTTGTGATTTAGGAGGTTGTTCAGCGTAGATGAGGTCGAATCCTCCAAACTTGGACTCTTGGTCTTATCCCTATGAGCTACCTCCTTGAGATGAGAGCCTAATCCTATCTTTGGAGGAGTCCTAACTCCCTTTCCTAGCCTATAAATTCATCCTCTCGAATTCCAAAATGGTTGGTCTATATCTTATTTCACCCTTATGCTAAGCTTGTGCCTAGAGGCTATTCATTAGACTTGGAGAAGGAGTGCTTGGAGAGTTATTGGCTTGGACTTGGATTACCACTCAAGGAGAGCCTTTCAACATCAAGGATTTGGTTGTAAAATTCCCTTTATTTCTTAATAATATACAACTGCTGGTTCATCTTCCCAAAATATATATGTTCATGTATTATTTAGCTTGACATTCCTTGATCAATTAAGTAGGTTTTTTTTGGATTTTCTATTGGTTTTGGCATGCTTTGTTGTCTCTTCATCACTTGTGTAGGTACATAAACACTGAGAGAAGCAGGAACAAGTCTGTGACGCAAGCGGTTCAAGGCCCTCAATAAAGGAAATCGGAATAACATCAGAACGAGGTAGGCCGTCTCTTTCGTTCTTCTTTTCAATTATAGCCTAGGAATATGTCTAGTTGATTGTCACTTCAGTTTCTAGACCCACTCATTGGGCTAGAGGGATCATCTATGTCTGCAGAGACGATTAACCTTGTCAACAGATAAATCATGTACATATTTGATAAATGTTGGTTTCGAGAAAAATAATGCGAAAACCATAGAAATAAACCCATCCAACACCTTAAAAATAAGCCCTTTCTCTCAACTGATCAAGAAGATCAAATGCTCACTTTCTTCAAATAATATGTTGATACAATTTCATGGACTATAAAGGGATGAAGGAAGCACATCCTTCTATGTGAACTCACCATATATATCATGGGGGATCATAAACCTATTCACTAGACACAAAGGTGAATGAACCGATTAAAAGACATTGTGAAAGATGAATTGAAAAAATTGTTGGATGAAGGATTCATCTATCCAATCTTGGATAGTGAATGGGTGTATCCCCTAGTAATTGTCCCTATAAATAATTGCAAATGGATATATTTTTTTTTATTATAGAGAACTCAACAGAGCCACTAGAAAGGATCATTTTCCCTTTCCCTTTATTGATCAAGTTCTTGATTTCTTTGTAGGGAAAAAGTTATTCCCTTTTCTGGACGGGTTCAATGAGTACAAACAAATGTATATTAGCCTTGAATATTAGGATAATACCACCTTTACATGTCCATGGGGAACTTTTTCTTACAGAGTTCTTCCATTTGGTCTGTGCAATGCCCACGCCACTTTCTAAAGGGATATGTTGAGTATATTCTCTAACCTTGTGCATGATTCAATTCAAATCTACATGGATGATTTTACACCATAAAAATATGATTTCCAAGAGGCTCTCTCAAACCTATGCAAAGCTTTTCATAGGTGTAAATAAATGAACCTCTCCCCGAGCCATGAGAAATGCTTGTTTTTGATGACCGAGGGGATTATATAAGGGCACTTTCTCTCTTCAAAACAATCCAAGTGGACCCTAACAAAATTTACATCAACAAGAAGGTTACCGTTCCTCAAACACAGAGAGATGTTAGAATTTTTTTAGGCCTTGCTAGGAATTATCAAAGATTCATCAAAACTTTAGCAAGATTGCTTCTCCTTTATTTTCATTACTAACAAAAAATGCAAAGTTTTTCTAGACATATTTATCCCAAAACATTTAAAGAAATTAAATAAAAATTAATGACAACACTTTTCCTAAGAGGTTCAAATTGGAATTTTCCCTTCCATATCCATACAAATTCATTAGATAAAGTAGTTGGGGCAGTACTATGACAACTCGAAGGTAAACTTCCCTATGTGGTTTATTTTATTAGAAAAAACATGTCCAAGGTTGAACTTAACTATAGAGTTACTGAAAAGGAACTCTTTTTTGTTGTACATTATTTAACCAAATTTAGGTATTACATTATTGGCTATTAGGTCTTTTTACATACTAACCATGCAATGATAAAATAGTTAATGAATAAACCAAATGTGAATGCTCACATAATTAGGAGGTTATTTTGTAACAATTTGATTTGACTATTTTTTACAAATTTGAAAAAGAGAATGTTGTTGTATATTTTCTTTCAAGGAAAACCTTCTCTACAGATGGTGAATAAGTAGTGGATGACCAGCTCCTTGATGAGCATATTTTTTCCATATCACTTCTATCTCCATGGTTCGCTAACATTTCCAACTTCCTAGCTATTGACCAATTTCCTCCTCACTTATCTTCAAAGGATAAAATAAAAATTGTCAGAAAGAGCGCCTCTTACACTTGAATTATGGGTAACCTCTTCAACTTGGGGCCTAATAAAATCTTGAGAAGATGTGTGAGGGGGTATGAAGTTTATTACATCCTCTCAGCTTACCATGATGGAACCTATGGGGACCATTTTTCTTCCAAAAGGACAACCTACAAGATCCTGCAAGCAGGATACTATCGGCCAATCCTTCACAAAGGTGCCCAGAGATACACTGAATAGTGTGATGAGTGCCAAAGGATGTGGAAACACAATCAGAAAGATGAAATTCCTTACATCCTCAAGTGTCTTTCAAGCCATTTCAGAAGAGGGGCATGGAATTTATTGGTCTTATTAACCTTGTTGGAAATACTGAGAGGGGGGGAATCAATATTTTACTTCAATTAGTTAATTTTAACTTTACAGAGCAACAATTATCACTACAATTAGATAAAAAAATAAATGAGAAACACCATTCAATAATGCATAGTCATCAAAGACATTAGACACGATATTTTAAGGACAATACCCTTCCAGGAGAAAAACCATTGAACACTTCTTAATATAGGTCTTCGATAATTTACATCAATAGGAAGCTCCAACTTCCAATATTTTGAGAATCAACTGAAGGAGGATCCAACCCCTTGGTTTACATGCTCCAACTTGAAGGATGCTCCAATGCCCTAATTTACGTGCCCCAATTGGAAGGACACTCCAACACCTTGGTTTACCAACTCTAACTAGAAGGACACTCCAACACCCATGTTTTATCAAGTTCGACTAAAAGGATGCTCCAATACCCTACACAAGATCCAACCTTACCTAGCACTACCATGCCACCCTGAAGTTTTCTCAGGCTCCCAATTGAAGGAGACTCCATTCTACTTCCTTGCACCACGATGGCACCCTATTTAGCAAGTGGGCCACGTTTCATAATTTTCATACTAGATCCACTTGTGCTGAAATAAAAAAAAATAACATTGACAATAATATATTGACTTTTTTGATCTATAATATTGGAACTAGATCGTCAACAACAATACCAACTTCATCTACTCAAAATATCAAACCCTAGCTTTAGTTTTAGCTAAGGTTTGATATTTTGAGTAGAGGAAGTTGGTCTTGGATTCCATTCGTTATAGCATGGTTGTAACTCATCGTGTTGATATTGGGATGAATAATTTAGAATTGTTGTCAATAGTATGATGTCACACTCATGATGTTCAAATGATGGCATTGGAGTGGTTAATAGTTGGCAATGTGCTAGTGGAGTTTATGACCTAGTGCAAGAACTAATGGTTAACTTGTTGCAACAGTTTGTTTGGAATTATGAGGATGTTGCTGAGGTGCTATTGTATGTTGTAGAGTATTGTAGGTCTGTCAGAGGTGATGCAACTTGTGGAGATTATTGTTGGAGAGCGGAGGACAAGTTGGCACTCTTTCCAACCTTGTTTGTTGGCCCTTTTAGATCAACTTGGCAATGACACTTCGGAGACATGTTTGATCTACTTTCATGTGTGTTAGAGGATATGTTAGAGGCTTGGAGGCATGTACAAGGATTGAAGAAGAGAATCCAATAGGTGGTAGAGGTTTTGAGCTGAAGGCTTGGTGTTTTTCTTCATACTTAGCCCCAATTGCATGGAGGCAAGCTTGTGAGAGTGACTAAAAGGATCTAGTCAATGGTAGACAGGACTATGGGAGTGACTGAAGGTTCCAGATGAGTTTTTCTAGTGTTATGCATGTGACTGAGGATTTTCATGAGAATTTCTTTTCATTCCTCACGAAAACCAAAAGGAAAATAGCATAGAAATTTCGGAGGCTTCTAAAATTAGTTGTAAAGGTCAGAAATAATTTGAAAAGGACCTCCAATGATGTGAACACATTTAGTGTACAAGCAATGGTCTTAGTGGATTTATTTGGTCCAATTTATGTACCTTTGATCTTAGCCCCAAGCTCAATTCCCCCCCACATGTTTTATATTCATCATTTGGGAGTTGTGTGATGGTGGATTGTGAGTGTATGTGTGTAAGAGAAGGTTGCATAAAGTGAGTATGATTCAAAGCCATAGTGATATTTATTGCTTAAGTGTATGAACTCTAATGGAAACAATGTGAAAAATCTATTTCCCGAAGCATAATATTGGTTCAGAATTCAGATCAGAGATGCAGAGAGTTGTAGAAGAGTTTGGTATTGATGGATCTCCATATTAGTGATTCTCACATTTGTTTTATGCAGGAGTTGTTGATGCATTTGGAACATAGCCATAGTGTCTCTTGTTTTTGATTGTATTATGCAACATTCATATCTTGATGTTGGGGTTTTTTATGAGTTTTATTCAATTGCTGGCAATATTATTCAGTTTTTGTTGCATACATTATGAACACTATTTTGTTTGTGTGGAGAGAATATGTTTATGGTGCTTATTGATTTGCTGATGTCTTCTTGCTAGAGTTTGCATTAGAGCAAATTTTAGCCTAAAAGTGCTTATGAAATTTTCATGTAATTTCCATGTCATAATATGTAAACCAATCAAAATTATTTAAATTTAAAAATAGGTACATGTATATATTTTGGAGGGAAAAGAACATTTTTTTTTTGGCTTATACCCTTATAGGTTTACTCAAATTTCAAGTGACAAGTACCCATTATGCATACTTTTGAGAAGACCCACACAGATAAAAATTGCAGATACATTAAAAAAATGCACCAACAAACTTTTTTAATGTATCTGCAATTTTTATCAATGCGGGTCTTCTCAAAATTATGCATAATGGGTACTCGTTGGATGCAAAATTTAATTCTGCATCCAATGAGCGTCTACACTTGAAATTTGAGTAAACCTATGAGGAGATAAGCAAAAAATACAATTAAAAAGTAGTTTTCTTCTTTTCCCTCTGTTATCACCAAAATAGGACCCTGATAGGCTACTGATCAGACTATCTTAGTGTAACTATTTCAAACCAATCTTTTATCTAAGGCTTAGCCTCCTCAGCCTGAGAGGGCTCTCTCAAAGGGTTAATGATATTGATTAAAGATATGGATAGATGGCTAAATCTACGAAACAAATGAACAAGTATGAATGGTTGAACATGATCTGCTAACATCCATTGGGCTTATGGAGTCAAGAAATGCTTCAATATGACAATGATATTAGCTTTGCATGGAAGTCAGGGCATATGGAGTTCAACATATCAGTAACACATCAGAAATATGTAGGAAGACACAGTCTACAAATACATGAAGGAAGTTAGAGCATAACCAATGAGTTCTAAGTAATCATGCATTCATACTACTGCAAGAAATTAAATGAAGACAACCATAGGACAATTTAAACATTGAACTCCTTTTGAATCCTGAGGAACAAAGCCAAATCACTGCATTACATTAAAACACAGTCTTCTACAAAAGCACAATATGAGTGTTCTTTGAAAAATTTCCAACCCTTTGTACATTACTCCTTCTCCCATATATAGAGTTCATGTAGATTCCTTCCTCCAGCATGAGGGGAATTCGAATTCCACCTAATTTGACACCTATTGACACTTAAAACTAACTATTTAATACAAAAGACAACTAACTAGGAGTCCTAGAGACCTAATACAACTAGGAGTGTAACTCCTTAATATGATTACAACAACCTTATCTCAACATTTAAAACATTATTTGACACCTATAAATCCATGAAGTCGAATTTGATGGTTCTCATAACCTTCCATCTGGCCCTTGATGACTCATCCTTTTGATGTTCCTAGAAACTAGGAGACTGTCCCTTGCTTTGTTCTGGCTGAAAAATAGGTCTTGGGACAGAGCTCATACATTCTCATAAAAAATGTATTTGGAAAAACTGAAGGAGGCTTTTTTGAGAGAAATCCATTCTGAAAAAAAACCTCTCTTGGTTTTTTGAAACATATTTCCTACCGCCCAGAATGAGTCTTTGAAAAACAGGTGTAAAAATATGCTTGTGAAAAATTGCACCTACAACAGTTTCGTAGTGCAAGTTTGGTCCTTCATTTCTCCCAGATCATAATGGATTTGAAGAAAGTGGAAGAGGGTTTTGTACTTCAGTATCTTAGGAATGAAAACCTCTTTCACTTTTCAGAGAGGAGTTTTCAACTACGAAAAAACTCTTCTAGAAGTTCACTGGTAAAAACAAGCTATGAAATAATGATCACCTTTATAAATATAGCTTAGAGTTCAAAGATGTCCTTCTTCTACTTGTTTTGCCATTTCTGAATGTTGAAACTTTGTAAATGATCCTTTAAATAGATTCCCATTTGAAAAGATTTCCCTTTGTCTTTCAAGGTAGATCCTCAAAAAAAAAAACTGTCATCTTCAGCAGTTTCATAGCGCACATAGTGTATTTTTGTGAGTTTGCGCTACGAAAACTCCTAGTTGATTTCGTAGTGCATGTAATTTTTGAAACAACCTTAACATATGAAACTTTGAATAAGTGTGGGAGCAATGGTGAGTAAAACAAGATTGTTTGACCATATTTAACAAGGGGAACAAGACTCCTAGGACTTAGACACTAAAGAAAATATGGAAAAACTAAACCCGGACTAACACTTAGCCTTTATAATCAAACTGATGTGAACAATTTAGAAATTGCTTCTTAAGTGATAACACCTTCCAAAATTCATAGCTCTTATTTTATTATTTTAACTATTATTTTATTATTTTCCTTAGGAGGCCACTTTTAGGTTGAAATTTCTTCTAATGTATTGCAGAGTTGAATCGATTTGAGCAGAAAGCCTTAGGATCCAGTTTGAAAATAGATGAAAGGAGGTCCACATAGAGAAGAAGAGCAGTGACTTCATGGATGTGGAGCAGTGATTGTGAAGTTTTAGCGAAAGGAACAATTTTTCAATCCAATGGTATTTGGATAGTCCAATCGGAGTTGGGCGAGAATTGATTGATCGTGGTGGATTTCAATGGATGGTCATCTGTAGATCTATTGGAGAAAATAGTCTTCCGAGCTGATCAGTAGAATCGAGTCTCCAGATTGATCAGAGTTAGATGATTGTATATGAGTTCGAGTATCCTAACTAACGAGATTCATTCATCTATGCAAAGGACATATTTTTCTTAATAGAAAATTCAGAGTAGTGCAACAACATCAAGGGTGGTTTTTTACCCAATGAAGGGTTTTCCACCAGATTTCTTATGTCTCATGTGTTGATACTTTCTTGTGTTTTTGTTCATGATTATGTTGCTCATATGGTTTATTTATTGCTTATGATTTATGCATAGATATGAAAATGTTTAATGAGTTGTTTCTAATTAGTGTGCGTGATTTAGTAAAGTAAATAAAAGGCAAAATTTGGTAATAAGAGACACTACAGATTCAGCCCCCCAGTAGTGCACAAAGGTTTCCAACACAAGTTACTTTAGTAATTAGGTCAACAGGATAAAGCTTCAAAACATTTAGATTAGTCCCATAAATGATGATTTTATTCCACAAGAATAAACTCATCATTAATGCTTCAGAAATCCATGAATAGTCATAGGTCTAGTCTGCAAGATTCAAGTCTTGATATGTTTTGTTCAAGTGCAAAAGTTTATGTCCTCAAAAGATACACATGTATCCTCAATGAAGCAAATAAAATATAAGCATGTTACCTTTGAAACTTAGAAAAAATAGATCCAGGGATAAGCTTGTAAACTCTCTCTCTCTTTGAAACTTGGACAAGATATCTTCATAAACATTCTAATTCAGACTTCAATTCAGTGCCTTGAATGCTAGTGATATATGCCCTAAGAGGGCCGAAAAAATACATATCAAAAGCCTAAAAAATATTGAGCTATCTCATATATGTTCCAACATAAATTATTCTAATTGTCTCAGAATTTTCGCAGTCTTTTGTGAAGACAGGGCTGAGTAACATGCTTCAAAAGGTTACATAGATTATTCAAATATTATGTCACAGTATAATTCTAACTTTCCCTACCACAAGGCCGAAATTCCCAAAGAAGAACATAAAGTCTACGTGTATGAATATTCCCCCAAAAATCTTTAGACGAGTCCATATAGGAGGCTGAATGACCTCAGAACCCCAGTGAAAACCTTTTACAAAGACAAATAAAGAAAACCCCACAAAACTAATTCAGATCTTCGACCAAACTCAAATATTCATGACTACAAAAAGTTGTAGATTTTCACCAAGAAAGATCATACAAGATCATCATTTAATCCATACCATTATGGAGAAATTGAGTCATCTTATATACTGAAGAAGAGGGCCTATATTTGGCTTGTATTATGCAAAATAGGAGGGAGATATGAAATCAAATTTAAATAATTGGAGCCAAAATACTTTTCCTTTTTGGATGATAACTAGAAATTTAATATATTCTTCCAAATGTTTTCCCAAATATTTAATATATTATTCCAAGTAATTCCATAAATAATCCAATCACAATTTTCCCTCATTATCTTGTTTTGGCGACTTTGACCATTATTTTTGGGCATCAATTTCAAAAGGGCATATCTCTTTAATTGAGAGGACCCATGAGGTGTGGCACCTGTAAGTAGAATTGACATGAAGAGGGATACCAGATAAATATGGTATTGTAACTGAAAACATGGATATGCTCATCCAAATCCCTCATCCAATGGAGGGAATCATTGTCACATAGGAAGAGCTCCTTGTAGGGTTTCCTAATCAATGGAACTTCTAATCACTACAAACTAGACAAATATTAAGAGAGTTCAAAGACCAACTTTGGAATCAATGATATCACCATTAAAAAATCTCCTCCTTTTCATTGATGGAAACACACATACTCCCCCTACGAATACTGCTCCCCCTGATTGCATGCCTTTGGTCTTCCTTTCATGATTTCTCTCCCCCTTTGACATCAATGGAAAATGGTTACTCCCCTTGATGAAATATCTTCCTATGTATTCCTACAATAGATTTCCTTTCTCCCCCTGACATGATATTCCTTTCACAACTTGCCACAACTGAATTTACATGTTGCTTCACATAACAGAAAGCCCATAATTTTGAATACAACTTTCATGACTTCTACCATCTACCAACCTGCTATTTAGACTCCCCCTCTTCAGCATCCACAAGAGGGGGGATTTTTCAACTAAATTATTAAGAATGATATATGAACATATGTTGTTTCAGGATGACCATCCTAAATCTCAATATCTTCTTCTCCACCTATAGATTTATCATGGTCTTGTGTCTTTTCAATTCCTGAAAGCATGAACTCTAGGATTTCTTCATTTAACTATTCTTCTTTTTCTTGTTTTCTTCTTCAAACATTCTTGTTACTAAAATTGGTGTTTGCTCTCATGGAATACTTCATCATGCTTATGCATTCATGAGCCATGTGTCCATATGGAATTTGAAGCATTCTACATATACTTGAATGACAGTGTAACTGTTGGGTTGTGTTATATTTTGTCCATGACTAGCGGAGCCCCACCTTTGTTGTGCCAGGTGGTAGCCCTGCTCTATGGAGTCAAGGGCAGCGCCCCAGGGACATTTTCTTTGGACCCTATATTAGGTGGGCGGATTACCGATGGTTTTGTGCATGTATTTCGCACATGGTGTTGGGCACAATGGTTTTTGGTCCATGGCATTTTTTAAATCTAGTCAAGATAACTATGATTATGTTCTAATCTAGGGTTAATTGGTTGGGGTTTGTGGATGCTTCGACATGTATGTATATGTATTGTAACATTGAAAGGAACATAATGAAAAATCAATCTGGTAGTCCCGATTTTGGGATCCAAGGGAAAATATATGTGTATATTTGTTTTATGTGTTATTCTTTCGCCATTGTTTATTTTCTGCTTTTAGAATTTGTATGTAGGTAATTTATGAACGGGGTTAAAACCTACAGTAACTTGGTAACTGCCTTTTTTCTCTTGGAAAATTTCTTCTAGGATTTTGATAATGACTATGTTAGTCATTCATGTCATAAGCTTTGCAATACCTATCCATGTGCCTAAAGCTAGTACATGAATAAAAATAACAAAGAAATATACTAGAGTTTCTGGATGGGGGCAATCTTCTCGGCAGTATAGCTCTCTCATAGGATTCATCTTGAGTCCTCTCTACTAGAGATTGTTGATTCTGCTTTCTCTGATTCTCTTTTGAGGGAATACGATATTGCTTCTTGATATAACTCTTGATGACACTTGAACAATGTTTTGTTTTGTTTGTTTGTTTGTTTGTTTTTGTTTTTGTTTTTTTGTTTGTTTTGTTTTGTTTGTTTGTTTTTTGTTTGTTTGTTTTTTTTGTTTTTGTTTTTGTTTTTGTTTTTGTTTTTGTTTTGTTTTTGTTTTTGTTTTTTGTTTTGTTTTTTGTTTTGTTTTTTTGTTTGTTTTTTTTGTTTTGTTTTGTTTTGTTTTGTTTTTTGTTTTGTTTTGTTTTGTTTTTTGTTTTTTGTTTTGTTTTTTGTTTTTTGTTTTGTTTTTTGTTTTTTGTTTTGTTTTTTTTTTTGCTTCTTTCCTATTGTCATGGAGCGCTAGCCCTTCTCAACATGAGAAGGTTTGTAACCTAGTCCAGATTTATCGTTGCATGGTCTTTTACTGTTAATAATTACATCCAACACTTTGGAGATGTTCATAAAGTTCTGGTAGACATTCCTTTTCTACTCTTCCTTTCATAGAAATACTATCTTTGCTTCCAAATCTTCCTTTGTCTTGGTACTTTCTTTCAATTCCCTTTCGAATGATTCTTCAAAATTTCTAGCCTATTCTAATTGTACTTTAAGATTGATGATATATTCTCTGACTCTTCAATCTTCTTGTTGAGACTTTTTCATGTTATTTTAGTTCTCTTAGCTCAACTTCCAATGCTTTGGAATTTCTTCTTTCCACCTTAAGGTCTTTTAGGCGTTCATAAGTTATTTTTCAAGATCAACCTCACCTTCTTCTTCTTCATCTTCTTCTTATGCTTCAAGAGATTGCTTCTAGTTATCCCTTGCCATGAATAATACTCTTCCTATGTCATTTTCAGTGTCGTTATCACTCTCTTCTTTGGATGAAGAGTTATCTTCCTTTCAGTAGAAAATTTTCTTGAAGCCTTTCCTTTTACCTTGCTTCCTGTAACTTTTTTGATTCTTCTTCTATTTCCTAGGAGATTCTTCTTCTTCATTATTCGAAATTTTTTCATAAGGACATTTTGAAGCAAAATGACCAACTTTATCACAATTAAAACACTTCAAGGGAATCTTACCTTTGTACTTGTCAGTTCCTGTCTTCAAATTCCTTACAAAGTTGGAAATATCTTCATTTGAAACTTCACTACAACTACAAATAGGGCTTGACTTTGTTTGTTGCTTATTTTCCCCTATTTTCTTAGAAGTCTTAAAGGTTTCTTCTATTTTGGATGGGTTATCTTGTTTTGTTCTCATTTTGTATGTTGTAATTATTCTAAGTAGCTCATCCATGCTGACATTTTCTAAGTCTGGTCTTTCTTCTAACACTAATGGTTTGGCATTGAATCTCAATGGGAGATATCTCCATATCTTTCAAACAATTACCTTATTTTCCATTAGTTATCTTAGTAATTTTATGGAATTTACTACATCAAACGAGAGGAAATAAGATGCAATATTTTCATCTTCATTCATCCTTAGCTTTTCAAATTTCTCTCTAAAATTCTGAAGCTTGGCATTAGAAAAAATTTGAGGTAAAAAATGGCCCTCAAAATAAAAATGCACAACCAAAATCAACTTTATAATAACCAATAGGATTCAAGATGATGATGCCAATCATGGGGGATGATTCACCATTTTTGGTGTTAAAGGTAAAAAGATAAAATAATAAAAAAATAAAAAAACTACTTTTACAACTCGTATATTCAATTTATCTCCCCACTTTTTTGCTCAAATTTCAAGAAATGACACTCATTGGATACAGATTTTAATTCCTTATCTAAGGAGTACCCATGTTGCATACTTTTGATGGATCATGCTACATGAAAAATGAGAAATACATGAAAAAATGTGATTGTAATTTTTTCATGTATTTCTCATTTTTCATGTAACAGGATCCATCAAAAATATGCAACATGGATACTTCTTGGATAAGGAATTAAAATCCATATCCAAAAATTGATCCTGCTCGAAATTTGAGTAAAAATGTGGGAAGTTGAAAAATTAGTTTTTTCTTATTCTCTCCAAAATTTGATGAGGTAATCCAATCTTATTTTATTATTTCACTATTATTTTATAATATTCTTTAGTAGGCCCATTTTTTACCTCAAAATCTAATTCATCCTTGACCTTTTCATCCCCTTCATATATATTTTAGATCTTATCCCAAATACATTTTGCAAATGTACAATACATAACTTTAACATACACCGACTTTGTTAGACCATTTAAAATAGAATTCCTGGATTTAGCATTACTATCATAAAGATTTTTACCTACATCATCTATTGGAGGAGTTGAGGGTTTTGTATATCTAGTCATTACAAAGCGTCAAACAAAATATCCATGTGTTTGCACATAATCTTTCATCCTTCCACTCCAAAATGCATAGTTTTGACCATTAAATATTGAAAATCCAATCCTCGTGCACTCCTTGATCTCCCTTCCATTGGTTAAATTGATTGTGAAGGAACCTAATATGATACCAATTATTGGAAATTTGAGAGGGGGGTGAATCAATATTTCACTTCAATTAGTTAATTTTAACTTTATGGAGCATTAATTATCATTAGCATTAGATACAAAACAAATGAGAAGCACCATTTAACAATTCACAATCAACAATGATAGTAGACATGATATTTTTTAATGGAAACCCTTTTGAGAGAAAAACCATCAAATGCTTCTTAATATAGGTCTTCAATAATTTGCATCAATAGGAAGCTCTAGCTTCCAACATTTTCAGCATCAATTGAAGGAGGATCTGACCCTCGATTTATAGGTTCCAACCTGAAGGACCGTCTAATGCCCTGATTTACCATCCCCAACTAGAAGGACGCTCCTATGCCATGGTTTACCAACTCCAATTGGAAGGACGCTCCAGTGACCTATTTTTATGAGAGTTGTCTTTAGTGTGACTTTTTGGACTTTTCGGTGTTGAAATCCGGCAGAAAAATTTGAAGTGAAATCCTGATTTGTGTTATTTAAACTGGTTTTTTGACTGTATATATGGATTCAACACCTTGAAAAACCCTTAGGGTTCTTGGATTGTGCAAGGATTACCCATCAAACTTGCAATTTCAATAAATTCTTGCCAGATTTTAGAGAAATTAGACCAGAAAAACCCACTGGAAAAGCTTCCAAAAAGTCGCACTAAAGAAACTCGATTTTCATCAACTTTGATTGACAGGATGCTCCAAAACCCTACATAGGCTCCAACTTACCTTAGGACTATCCTATTGTATTAAATGTTCTCAAGCTCCAAATTGAAGGAGAATCCACTCTCCTTCCTGACACCACCCTTCCACCCTATTCAACAAGCAAACCAAATTTCACAATTTTTAGACTAGATCCACTTGTGCTTAAATCAAAATAAATAACTTTGAAAAAAATATGTGGACTTCATCAATTTGTAATACTGGAACTAGGTCATCAAAAACAATACCAACCTACTCTATTCAGAATATAAAGCCCTAGCTTCAGTTGGCCTCTAATCAAGATACATCAACTAGTTATTAAATATTCAGCCACCCTAGTTCAACATTTCATCAATCCCTAACTCATAAGTTCTCTTGTTGTTAACCCTCTAGAAACATCAATTGTATACTAGAACTTTCTCTATCTCAACAAGCTTTGCAGTCAAATTATTCAGTTATCAAACCCTAGCAGTGTTGGTTTGTGTTATTCTTTCCACGACTTGCCCACGTAGTGAACTGGGGGATTAGAGGGGGGCGAGTAGCCCCCCTTTATGGGGTCTGGGGCAGCATCTTGGGAAATTTTTTTTTGGACCCTATATTAGGTTGGGCGGACCTACCTATGGTTTTGTGCATGATTTTCGCACATGGTTTTGGGCGCGATGGTTTTTGGTCCATGGTTTTGGATGCGATGGTTTTCGGTCCATGGTATTGGATGCTTTGGCATGTATAAATATGTATTGTAACATTGAAAGGAACATAATGAAAAATCAAGCTGGTAGTCCCGGTTTTGGGATACAGGGGAAATCTCTGTGTATATGTGTTTTATGTGTTATGCTCTCGCATTGTTTATTTTTTGTGTTTTAGAATTCGTATGCAGGTAATTTCTGTATGGGGTTAAAACCTACATTTTGTATTAGAGTTGTTTTGGCTTCAAGGGGATGCTTTTGTTGCTGAGGGGTTTCGCTCGGGCCTGTAGTAGACCTCGTTCAGTGGGAGATCTGTGGGATCGAATCTGGTGGTGAAAGAAGATGGCGACCAGTGGAAATATAGAGATCGAGAAATTTAGTGGTCAGAGTTTTGAGTTGTCGAAACTCAAGATGGATGATCTGTTGGTGGATAAAGATCAGTGTATCGCGGTAGATTCGGGTACTAAACCAACGGGAGTGTCTGATGAAGAATGGAAGAAGTTGGATCAGAAGGCAAAGAGCATAATACTATTGTGTGTCTTAGATTCAGTATTGCTGAATGTATTAGTGGAAGCTACAACGAAGGCTTTGTGGGACAAGTTAGGGACTTTGTACCAATGTATGCCTTTGGTGAATAAACTGTTTCTATGGAAAAAGCTGTATAACCTGAGGATGAAAGATGGAGACTTGGTGATAGAGCATCTAAATGTGTTTAGCACTGTGGTAAGTCAGTTATTATCTGTTGATATCAAAATTTCAGATGAAGATAAGTGCATTAATTTGTTGTGTTCTCTACCAGATTCGTGGGATAGTCTGGTTATTGCAATAGGTAGCAATGTAACCGCCTTGCAGTTTGATGAAATAGTCTCATCCTTGCTGACGGAGGAGATGACGGAAAAATATGGAGAGCTAGAATGGTGATGCCTTGTCTATACGAGGACAGTCCTAGAACAGAAACAAAAATAAGTCATCGAGTGGGAGATCTAAATCTAGAGGGAGATCTAAATCTCTAGGAAAACCTGTAAAGGTGGTGTGCTGGAAATGTGGAAAGGAAGGGCACTACAAAAGGGACTGTAAATCTAAAGCTCCTGACAAAGGAAATGGATTTGATGATGTTCCTTCTGCAGAGGCAAAAATCACCTCAGATGATGGTGGGGATGTGTACTTGGCTTCTTCAAGTACACATGTAGATCATGAGGCATGGTTGATTGACTCGGGTGCATCCTTTCACTTCACTCCCTATAGAAAGTGGTTCTGCGAGTATGAGAAATATGATGGTGGTGATGTCTTCTTAGGGGATGATAGGAAGACTAGAATTGTTGGTCATGGAAAAGTAAAGTTGAAGTTGCAAGGTGGAAGGGTTAGAACACTTCCGGGTGTTCTACATATTCCTACATTGGCTAGAAATATGATTTCTGTAAGCAAGATGAATGATGCAGGTGTAAAAACAATGATTGAGAAGGATACCTGCAAGATGGTTCAAGGAGCACTGGTATTGATGCAGAGAGTTCGGATTGGAACTCTGTACAAGTTTCAAGGTAGAACTGTTGTTGATGGGTGCAATAGTTCTGTGGTTCCTGAAAGTGGAGTAGAAAATCTAGTGGTCTCTGGAGAGAAGACCATGTTGTGGAATCAAAGGCTTGGAAATATTAGAGAGAAGGGCCTTCAAATACTTCATGGTAAAGGTATCGTAGAGGGTATGAGTAATAGCTCTCTGGATTTTGATTTCTGTGAAAATTGTGTATATGGGAAGCAGAATCGGGCGAGTTTCCCCTCTGGTGGTAAGAGGACGAAACAGATATTAGAGCTTGTGCACAATGATGTGTTTGGACCTGTGAAAGTTCCATCACTGGTTAAGTCTGTGTACTATGTATCATTTATAGATGACTTCTCAAGGAATACATGGATATATTTCCTTAAGAAGAAATCTGAAGTCTTTGACAAGTTTAAAGAATTTAAGGCTCTAGTGGAAAACTAGACATAGAAGAAGATAAAGGTGTCGAGGACAGATAACGGTGGAGAGTTTTGTAGTAAGGAATTTGAAGAATTCTATAAGAAATGTGGTATAGCATGTTAGAAGACTACTCCATATACACCTCAGCAAAATGGAGTTGCAGAAAGAATGAACAAGACGTTGATGGAAAGGGAAAGAAGCATGCTCAGTGCCAGGTTAGGATAGGAATTATGGGCAGAGGGGTGGAGACAACATGTTACCTAGTCAATAGATCACCTTCATTAGAATTGGGGGATAAGACTTCACAAGAGGCATGGACTGGTAAGAAACCCTCTCTTTCACATTTGAGGGTATTTGGATGTGATGCATATTTATATGTTCCAGAGGAGAAACGAACCAAGTTGGATAGTAAATCTGAAAAGTGCATCTTTACTGGGTATAAGGATGGTCTAAAGGGTTATAAGCTTTGGAACCCAATAACAAGGAAGGTTGTGTACAGTCGAGATGTGGTGTTTAGAGAGGTAAAAGATGTTATTAAACATGAAGTCCAACCAAAGGAACCTGAGAAGATAGAGTTTGAGCTTAAGGAGGAAGAATCGGACTCTACAATAGAGGAGGAATCAAAGATGAAGATCCACAAACTCCGGGTGTGAGAAGATCAGTTCAAGAAAGAAGGCAGCCATAAAGGTATAGTCCATCTGATTTCTGTTCAAATTTTTCTTTATCTATTACTGAAGATGATCCCAGAACTGTGAAGGAAGCAGTGGATTCAGAGCATGGAAAACTATGGAAAGAGGCCATGGTTGATGAAATGGCATCTTTGCTAAAAAATGAGGCTTGGGATTTGGTGGAGTTGTCGGCTGGAAGGAAACCCATTGGTAGCAAATGGGTGTTCAAGAAGAAGACAAATGCAGAAGGAAATGTGGAGAAATACAAAGCTCGATTGATAGAAAAAGGTTATTCCCAGGTGTCAAGAATTGATTTTGGTGATATTATTTCTCCTGTTGCCAAGGTAGCTTCTATTAGATTACTTTTATCTGTTGCTGCTGCTTTTTATTTTGAGGTAGAACAGATGGATGTGAAGACAACATTTCTTCACGGGGATCTAGAAGAGGAGATCTACATGAAGAAACTTGAAGGCTTTGCGGTGAAGGGTGAGAAAGAACTGGTATGCAAGTTAAAGAAGTCTCTGTATGGGTTAAAACAGTCACCGAGGATGTGGTATCAGAAATTTGATACATTTATACGAGGACTTGGCTTCACCAGAAGCAAAGCAGATCACTGTGTGTATTTTAAATTAATTGGTGACCGTGTTATTTCTCTGGTCTTATATGTGGATGATATGTTGCTGGTTGGAAATGACAAAGAAATTATCCAGGATTTGAAGACCCAATTGTCCTCCAAATTTGACATGAAAGATCTTGGTGCTGCAAACTATATTTTGGGCATAGAAATTAAAATATATCAGGCAAAGAGGAAGCTCTAGTTAAACTAGAGGAAGTATGTCGAGACAATATTACAGAGGTTTAATATGAAGAATAATAAACCAGTGAAGGTTCCTATCTTGTACGTGTAAAGTTATCTACTGAACATTGCCCCAATACACAAGAAGAGGAAGAGGATATGTCCCATGTTCCATACGCAATTGCAGTCGGTAGCCTGATGTATGCAATGGTCTGTACTAGACCAGACATTGCACATGCAGTGGGAGTATTGAGCGGGTTTATGTCAAAACCAGGGAAGGAGCATTGGACAGCAGTGAAGTGGGTTTTCAGGTATTTGCGTGGCACTAGTGATTATGGTTTGTGCTACCAAGGAAGACCAGGATTGGACAGAGTTTTTGAAATCCATGGCTTTGTTGATGCAAACTGGGCTGGAGATTTGGACTAGAGAAGATCTACAAGTGGGTATGTGTTTAACCTATTTGGAGGTGCAGTCAGTTGGATGAGTAATAAAAAATCTGTAGTGGCACTATCAACTACAGAGGCAGAATACATGGTAGCCATTCATGCAAGAAAGGAAGCGGTTTAGTTGTAGAGATTGTGTTCAAGTATGGGGTTAGTACAGGGAGCTATAAGGATAGACTGTGACAACCAAAGTGAAATTTTCTTGGCAAAGAACCCTGCATATCATTTAAAGACGAAGCACATTGATGTTCAGTATCACTTTGTGAGGGATATGATATAAGGCAAAAAGGTGTTGCTGGTAAAGGTGGGCATTTTGAAGAATACTACAGATGCATTGAAAAAATTTGTGAGCTCTGAGAAGTTCTCTTGGTGTAGAGAAACAATGCGCATTGCAGGGTTGGATAAATGACTAAGCTCTCTTGTGGCCTCATGTGGAAAGAAACAACAAGTGGGAGAATGTTGGGTTGTGTTATTCTTTCCATGACTAGCCCACGTAGTGAACCAGGGGGGTTAGAGGGGGGCAGATAGCCCCCCTCTACGGGGTCTGGAGTAGCGCCCCGAGATTTATTTTTTTTTGGAACCTATATTAGGTTGGGCAGACCTACCTATGGTTTTGTGCATGATTTTCGCACATGGTTTTGGATGCGATGGTTTTCGGTACATAATATTGGATGCTTCGTCATGTATAAATATGTATTGTAACATTGAAAGAAACATAATGAAAAATCAAGCTGGTAGTCCCGATTTTGGGATCCAGGGAAAAATCTCTGTGTATATGTGTTTTATGTGTTATGTTATCTCATATTTTTGTTTTATTTTTTTTCTTTATTTATTTATTTATTTATTTTTTAGAATTCATATGCAGGTAGTTTTTGTACGGGGTTAAAACCTACAAGTAGTACATATCTCAAGATATTTTTAATAGAGCACCAAACCTAGCCAGACTAACAGATACCAGTCACATGTATAAATGATAGTACTGATGCTTATGACAATTGGAGATGCAACAATGTATGCATGTCAATGATCAGTAACCCCTTTCTTTTAATGTAAGATTAAGATATGTAAGGATAAGCCAAACTAAGTCAATTGCCAAATTACTAAGCTACAAATCATGCCTTCATATAGTTGATGTATACCTTGGATGTACAATGCCTATTCAACCAAAAGAAATATCCTTATGTATTAAGGATGCCGAGTATATGTATGAATATATATGCTACTAATTTGAATTATTCTTTGTCAACATGTTCCCAATAGACCTTTGACCAGATAACATGAATAGATCATATGCATGGCTAGAATCGAACCCACTTCATTCAATGTAAAGATAAGGATAATTGTTCAAATACTTCAATCCAAAAACCCTTAATCAAATTGTATAGTACATAAGATAGTTAGTATGGGAATTTTATTTAACACAGGTCTAAAAGGATGAAGGATAGACCAAAAAACAACATTCCTAACATGCCTTAGACTCCATAGTTTGAGATCTTGTTTGTGGCTTCAAATGTCCACACAATAAGCCTAAGGTCATACTTAAGATTACTCCCATGTATTCAGTCTTGAAAATGGATTATGTTGGAAATATTGAGAGGGGGGTGAATCTGTATTTGTTATTAATCAATATATTTTAATTTCATAGAGTAGTAATTGTTATTAGCATCATATAAACATAAACACCATTAAACAATGCATAACAATAGAGACAATAGACGTAGATATTTTTAGATGGAAACCCTTTCGAGAGAAAAACCACTCAACGCTTCTTAATATTTGTCTACAAAATATTAACATCAAGTATTCAACTCCAACTGAAGGAGACTTCAACCTGTAGGACACTCCTATGCCCTGTTGCAACCAAAAGGATGCTCCAATGCCCTAGATTTCAGGCTCCAACCTGATGGATGCTCCAACATGTGTACTCAAAGCATATTCTGTGTTGTGCAAAACATGTGTATGATTTTGTGGTGTTAACAATTTCCCCCTGATGTACGAGGTTAGGAGAAAATGTTTAGCTGAAATACATTATGTTTTTATGTTCTAATGGAGAATCTGATCAACTTATTGAGAGAGAATAATTTATTACGAAGACGATTAGGGAAGCCCCTTGACTAAGGATAAAGGATAACCATGCTCTAAAGAAAACCTAAAAAATAAAAAGTGTCTATATGAGGTGGGCATGTCCCATGCTTGTTATGATGACTAGTGATGAATCATTACAATTAGACAGGAAATGGTTTTGTCCAATCAATATTGTGGTGATTGACATGTTGATGGCTGATGATAATAACTGTTGACACCCTCAAGGGAGTTTCTTGACAAATATATTGAATTTTCTTTCTCCATGCATAAGAAAGGTGAAGCACTATTTGAGTGAGTTGTTGAGGTATGCACGAGTCTTTGAATTTGGGTACCTCCCCCGTATCATGATGTAAGAGTTGTTGAATGAGGTTCTTAGTGATACATGGGTCTTCAACTAAATGAAAGCGATGCAACGGTCATTAAGTACAATACCACCTTGACATGAAAACTTGTGTTGGTGTCGAATGTCAGGGGGACCAATGACATCAATGGGCAATAATGATTCCCATTGTGCCACCTGAGGATGTCCCTTAACAAGGGGAGTATCTAAGGTACTAACTCAATCCTATAATATAGGTGTTGAAGTCGACATGAAAGAAGCGTCAACTGCCCAAAATGTTGGTTCGAGGAATCAATATAAAGTGAAAATAGACTGTAATAGTGTGCGTCAGATAAGGCATGATAATGAAATCTGACGATATGAATGGATATGGAAAACTGGCCTGAGGTCGAAGCTATAATGTAAATGGCGATAGTAAAAACACTTTTTCTGACATGGATGGCCCTGGAGTCAGTAGGTGTAAGTATATTCTAACTGGCATGAAAAGGGTAAATGAATGTGGATGATGTTCGAGCTCCGACCAAGGGTGACTAGAAACTGTCGTTGGGTAAAAAGATATGAAAATATGGGTGGGAAAATTTTTCCTAAAAAATATTTGTACACTTGCCAAAAGAATATGAAGGTGGTTTGGATGTACATACATGGATACGAGTACTCCATGAAAATGGTGACTTGCATAATGATGGAGGTATGGTGTTTTTGCTAAGGGTAAGTGCCCCATTGGTTGGTCTTCGTGTTGGTTTGGTGAGGCAAATGAAGTGACGAAGATGGTCGACTGTAATATGGGTGAATGATAGACCAAATGTATAAAGCGGTGGAGCATCCATCTTGATCCATCTCAATATGTAAGGGGTGGCCCGAGAATGGGGTTGGTAAGAAATAAGTGAAGAAGAATGAGGTTGATCTTCAAGGCATGCAATTTGATGTCGTTCTCGGGTTTGGGTAGATGGTCATGGATCCCAATAGTATGTGGGGTTCTATAAAATGAGGTGATCCATGAGTGGGAAGGCTCTATCGATTGACATTGGTGTTTACCATATGCAAGGGGAGGTGATGGTAAACATGGTCGAGATGATGGACCCTATGGTTCATTTTAGAGAAATAATGTCAGGATATGTAAAGCTTTGTGGGAGACCTATCATGATGAGTGATGAATGATACCCGCTCTATTCCTCACCACTCAAGTGTTGATCCAAAGGGATGTGAA
Source organism: Pinus taeda (assembly GCA_000404065.3). Classification (NCBI taxonomy): domain Eukaryota; kingdom Viridiplantae; phylum Streptophyta; class Pinopsida; order Pinales; family Pinaceae; genus Pinus; species Pinus taeda. The sequence continues at coordinate 103,077 of APFE030926492.1, read as the reverse complement.
TGGGATGGTTGTGGCTGAGTGTTAACCACTCCTTGATGGGGGAAAGGATCCTACATTACTGCAATTTGTTTTCCTCCCTACCCCCTATTGTATTATATCCTTTTCAACTCAGGGAGTTGAGGACAAGGATGGGTATGATGATTGTATTCCCCACAAATGGCATAAGAATGATTACTCTGTCCACTTGTTTTCTTGTTTTTCCTCTATGGGTTATTATTATCTGGCCCTCAGTTTTGATTACAGTTAGGGTTTCTCCTTTTCAGTGCCCAAGGGGGTTGCTGCTGATTGCTGCCCCCTATTCAAGCTCTCTATTTGGTTTTGTCTTTGGTTTTTTCTTACCAACATTAGGTGGGTTAGATGAGTTCAAATTCTCCTATGATTTTTTCTATTAAGCAAGATAAGTTTGCACTAGATTAACCCTTGCGTTATTTTGTGCTGGTGGGTTATTTTGTTGTTGTGCAGGGAAAGGAGAAAATTGATTTCCTTGTCCTTGATTGGTATATGGATTCTGGGAAGAGGACATTGCATCTGTATTCCTAGAGGAGTATTGGTTTCCCTGTGGGGGAGGGTATGAACCTCCATATGGGGGATGATATTGGCTAATGCTAATAACCATATTCTGCATCAGTGTGGGTTGATTGAGATAGTATCATGTATGTTGCAGTGGTGGTGTATTTTGCATAGCATCAAATGGTTGGCCACTGAACGAGTATCTAGGGTACTAGTAGGTGTTGCTGGGTTGGTTTTGGGTTATGTACCCTATCAATCCATCAACAACATTGGATGCCCCTGGTGTCTCTTTATAAGTCTGTAGGTGTGGGGCATTTGGAAGCACATGATGGATATATCCAAACTAGGTGTATATAAGCTCTAATTATTGAGCTTTGTCGATGGCTTATTCCACGTTATGCGAGGATGAACTTTCCATGTCTTTTGAAATTTATGATGTGAGGGATCTCAAAAATAAGTCGAGGAGGACTTTGTCTTCAAACTGTGCTTTACACAAGCTATGACATTTATACCATTCATGGATATGGTCTAATATGTGTGTAGAAGGTGTTTGTTTGAAGTGGGTGAGGAGTTCCAGGCCCGAGTCATGATGAACCAGGAGCTAGAAGAATGTGAGGAATGTTGTAGCTAGGGAGCTAAAGTTTCCATGTGATGCAGAAGGTTGGTCAATGTACCATTTCAATGTTGGCCCAATAAGGGTGCATTGAAACAATCGTAATTGAATAGTATTGTATGTGATACTATTAGATGAACGCCACAAGTTAAAAGTCATGACATGGTTTCTTGGGTATTCTCCTTATTTCCCTTTGAATTTTGGTATGTTTGAACGTAGCTTGGTGGGCATGGCTGACCAATTTTGGTTTAAAGAAGCTAAGAATGAGATTTGTAAGTGTAAGAAATCCTCATACTTAATGTTTTACCATTTTGTGATGTTGGAGGTTGCTTTGATTTATTTGCAGGTGTTTTCATGATCTTGCTGCTGAACAAGTAATCTTGTAATAGTTTATGGGAAATCCTATAACTACTTAGGATCATTTGTTTAGAACTAGAAAGGGTGCTTGAATGGCTAATGCTACTGTGGAGATGTAGGACTTTGTGGCATGCTTTGATCTTTCTCAAGAATTCCAAATACTATGTAGTCTCTTATAGTAACAACATAGATCCCTCATTCTAACTCAGTTAGACTTAATTAAATAATTACAACTCAAAATAAACTCAACTAGTGCTCCTAATTGTAGGAGATGCTCTATATCAGTCTAGTTAGACTCTCAACTTGAATTAACTAAGATAACTAAGTCAAATTAACTTCGTTAACTATTACAAGTTGTCATGAGATGTAGAATTGCAATTTAATTCAAGGACAAATTAAATTAAGATTTTTCTTGATGTTATTTTAACATTTCTTCTTGTTATTTTTAACACTCCCTCTCAACAAGAAAGGAATTTAAATCTATCTCGATTCAATACCTTTGGAATGTTTTGCATGCAACACTTGTCACTGTTTTTGTTTCTACTGTAACATCTGCAACCCAAAAAAGCATCCAAACAAGATAAATTGAATCAACCGTGTCTGCAATTGTCTACTAGGAAAAACTATGTTGCTACTGACTCTGCTACTAAACCACCTTCTCTACTGTCAACATTCCTATGCACTCCTCAGTATTTGGCTAACACTAATCCTCCTGCTACTGAATAATGTGGGCCCCCATAGCAAGGTAATTATCCATGAGACAAAAAACACCTCAATGGATCCTGCCCAATTTCTGAAACTCTTGGACTAAGATTTCATATCGCCCCACCTCACATCTTGAGGTATGGCTGAATGTGCTCCTTTTTCTCACTTAGCTCGAAATCCCCCCCTACTGGAGGTCTCTTCTTGAGTGGATGTCTCCACTAGTCCTCCTCTCTTCTTCTCCAATTGTGGCTACTCCACAACTTGTTGAGGATGCTTTTGAGGTTGCATGTTGAGAGGTAATTCATGATCTCTCTCAACCACCAAGTATCTAGTCTCTGCCTTACTCCTCAAGGCTTTACATGCGTCTTGTACCTCAAGTGTATATAGGTTATTGACTCACAAACTGATATGTTTCACTTGTCTCATGATGACGTGTTTAAGGAAAACCTTTATTTTTCTAAAAATCACATCGTAGCCACAATCTTCCAATACTACGATGAAAAAAAGATTTGTATTTAGTCCTGGAACATACATATCATTTATGAGACTAAGAGGGGAACCAGACTCCCTCTAAAAATTAACATTAACTATTTCGGTCGTGCTATACCTCCCATCATCTCCAAAATCTATGTTCTGCTTGAGGTCTTTCTCCTCCAAGTCATTGAAGAGATCTCTATTCCCCGTCATATGGAAGGAGGCACTGTTGTCGAGATACCACATGCTTCCCATTACAATTATTTCCATGCATGCAATAATAGTGAAATCAAGTTTGAATTGTAAATCTAGAGCTTCACCCGTTGCTGCTACTGTTGAATCCTTCTTACTTGTTTTCTTCTATGGGAATTTTGTGGCATAGTTCTCGAACTCGTGACAGTGAAAACACTTGATTTTCGACAAGTCCTTATTCTTTTTACCCTCCTTGCCTTGTAACTTGTTTCCCTTGGATTTATTTTCTTTGATGACTAATACAAAGTTGTCTTCCACTTATTTGGATTAGGTCCCATCTCTGTTGTTATGTCGAATCTCTTCTGGTACCAAGTCGGACCACAACCGCTCCCACTTTGGTAGCTTCTCCCTCCCATTAACTAAGTATTGGTAGTTTTGCCAACACTTGGGAAAGCCTTGAAGTTCTAGACTCACCATATAATCTTTAGAAAATATAACACCAACACCTCCAAGCTCATCCCGACATTTGTTGAACTTGGTCAAGTACTTCAGTATAATGTCACCCTTCTCCATCTTGATCTTTGTGATATTGTCCTTCATTTCTAGCTTCCTGTAGTCATTATTGTTTTGAAACAGGTCTAGCAAGGCCTTCCACATTGCAAATGAAGTCTCCTTACCCTGGAGGTTCGAGACAATATGATCTCGAACTCCTTATAGGATATTCTTTATTGCATTCTTCGCACACTTTCTCCACTCTGCCAGATCCTGAGCATCAATTGGCTTAGGAATATCTTTGTCTATGAATTCCTTAAGCCTACTGTCTTCCAACACTACCTCCATCCTATCCTTCCAATCAATATAGTTTGAACTACTCTCAACGGAATATTCGAGTTCAAACTATATTGATTCATCCCAATACCATGTAGATTTTCCTTGTAGATTCAAACTGCAGAGTGTAATATGCTAAAATAATTGTCTTGAATATACTTTACTCATCAGCGGAAACAATAAACAATCGATGAGATCATGAAGCATATAAGAGAAAGAATTCAATCAAACATAACACAACGATTTTATGGGGAAAGCCACAACTAAAAACACCTGCTATTTGTATATTGCATTAGTCAAAGAATCTATATCAATACAATATTCTCAACTCAACCTGCATAAGTATTTTCTATCCTCTACCTAACTGTCTGCCTTTGGCCAGTGCATAGCCAAATTTCCAAGCCTCCAAGCTCCTAATTCTTGGCGTTCTTCCCTTGGGAATTAGCCTCTATTTCATGTGGAAATTCCTCAATTATGAATGGTGCAATCCTCATAGGCCTTCCTTTGACTACATGCACCATCGGTTTAATTTAGATGATTTTACAACTGATAGTACATTGTCCCTGAACTCCAATCTCAAGTAGTCTTTCTCTGATTTGACATGCATGAGTTAATTATGAGTGAATCTTCAATTTATTGGTTGATCATTGCAGGTTACACCCCACTACTGCATGTTAGACCCCACTACAACAAGTTACAGTCCACTACTGCAAGTCTAGGTGGATATTGGTGGTCACCCGCCAATTCTACTTGGACCCCACCATTGTTTCTTTCAAATTTTCAGTTTCCTTAGTTGTAGCACAGTTTACTATTTTTAGCAGTTTTTTCAGGTCCTAAACTTCTGGAGCCTTTTTGAGGTCTTTAACGATGTTTTTTGGCAATCTACAACCATCAATTTTTTGTTCTAAAACCATATTTTTTTTCATAGGCCTTGGAGAGATCTTTCCAACAGGTTATCATGCACGTCAAACGGAGATAATATGACCAATTTGCGACCTTGGGAAGTTGGCTATCCAACTCACCCCAATGGGGCCCATAAATGCTTGGTGTTACATCTCCTCGGGTTAGAGTTTTGGTTGTTTAGGGTTTGCTCTTATTGTTCAATAATAAAAAAGGCCCTTGAGCCTCATTGTTACGCTGTTCAGAGGCATGTATCTGCCACATCTCTTCTCAGAGATAAGCTACCATCGCTCAAGCAAGTCTTATTTCCATTCTGTTTGTAGGCATATTTTAGTATTTGATATTAATGAAATGAAGTGTTATTTCTACTGCATCTTTTTGTTTATGGTTATATTTGTAATTTTTTGGATTCCCGTTTAATTCAGGATCAAAGTTACGCCCCACTACTGGACCTCCCATTAATTCCTCCATCAGTTGGAACTAGTTTAACTGACTTTAACTCACTTAGACTGAATTAAATAATTACAACTCAAAATAAACCCAACTAGTGCTCCTAATTGTATGAGGTATTCTACATGACTCTAGTTAGACCCTCAACTCAAATTAACTGAGCTAACTAAGTCAAATTAACTTGGTTAACTATTACAAGTTGTCATGAGATGTGGAATTACAATTTAATTCCCAATTTAATTCAAGGACAAATTAAATTTGGATTTTTCTTGATGTTATTTTAACATTTCTTGTTGTTATTTTCAACAGAGGGGAACAATCTTCTACAAGTTTGGTTTCCTAAGATAATTGGTGACAAACCAAGGTTCCAAATTCACCTCTTATATTATTGAGGGGATAATGAAGCAACAACACATTTGACACTAGAAATCCACTTCCTACCACCCAGAAGAAAATGGGAAGGTGGAATTCACTAACTGGCATTTAGAGAATACTTTGGCCAATGTCATAAACACTAGCAGAAAATATTGGGAAGAAAGGATTATTGAGGCCACCTAGGCCTACAACACCACTTGGAAAACCACCACTGGGTTCACCCCCTATGATTTAGTAGATGGAAAGAAGGTTATTATCTTTTGAGTTTGAGTACAACACATTGAGGATGACAACCTTGCTTGACATGGATCCCACCAAAGCACAAGATAAAAGGTTATAGAAATTAAATGCACTTGATGAATATAGGATGCAAGCCTTATTGAATACCAACATGGTACAACTGCAAAGAAAATATGGCATGACAATAATATTAAAACTAGAGCCTTCCAGGAGGGTGATTGGGCCCTCTTGTGTAACTCTGGTTTTAAGGATTTTGAAGGGAAGCTCATGACCAGATGATTGGGGCCTTATCTAGTTGAAAAATTCTATGATAATGGATTAGTCAATCATTAGAACTATAAATGAAGAGCATATTCCACTTTTAATAAATGGTTATTAGTTGATCCAACCTACACACTTGGCCGAGGAATCAATTCATGCATTCTCATAGGGCCCAGATAGTGCCCCTACACCATTTTTCATCATAATCTCACATTCATTGCATCATATCCACATCTCCAAATCTTTTCGATACATTTCTTCCCACTTCCTTGAATACTATAGGAAATCCTGTAATGATATAGGATTATCCCAAATTTAATAAAAAGTTACATATCGAGGAATATCTTTGCATCTAAGATAGGGAATAGCATCAGAGGCATCCTAACACCTATCCATTCCATCAATAATCCCAATTTTTCCTCCATTTTTCACCATTTTCAATCCTGCAGCAACTCAAAATTCTTGTTTTTCCATCGCACCCATAATCAAAAGCCTTTTCATCACCATCATCAATTCCTACTTGAATTATCAACACCCCTTGTTTTTTTAGAAGAGTATTTTGATGAGAATGAGGGATCTATGTTGTTACTATAAGAGACTACATAGTATTTGGCATTCTTGAGAAAGATCAAAGCATGCCACAAAGTCCTACATCTCCATAGTAGCATTAGCCATTCAGGCACCCTTTCCAGTTCTAAACAAATGATCCTAAGTAGTTATATGATTTCCCATAAACTATTACAAGATTCCTTGTTCAGCAGCAAGAGCATGACAACACCTGCAAATAAATCAAAGCAACCTCCAACATCACAAAATGGTAAAACATCAAGTATGAGGATTTCTTACACTTACCATTTGAACTCATTTGAAGCATTGGGAAATGTTATGAGTGAAAAAGGTGAATAGTTTTGTAGGCAGATAAGACTAACTAAGGTCTCAGTTAAATTTGGTAGAAAAATCCACTTTTTCTAAGAGTTCTCCACACGTGCGAGGGAAAATAAGACAAGATCAAGGGATCATTCAAGAAGTAGGTCATTGTCACTTACTAATGACAAGAAAAAGTGGGAGTACAAGGACACTAAGTGTCAGGGCCCTATACTACTAGTGTAACCCCTTATTGATATTAGTACAACCCCCTCATTATATTGATGTACCCATGTAGTGCCCATATTGTTACTATTGTGCCCCATAGAAGCCCACTATTGTTATTATTGTGCCCTTACATTATTATTTTTATGTCGACTCTTATTATATTATGACCCCTTAGACTCCTATATATAGGAGGTATTTTCATTTGTATCATCCAAGAATTGTTCATTTATGTAATGTAAAGGAGGTTGCCTCGTCGAAGAGGCTGAATTTCTAAGGCGTTGATCTATCTTCTCTATCTATTTGTGAGTTGGTTTCGTAACATTTGGTATCAGAGCTTTGGATTCTAGGGTTTTGCTGCTCCAAATAGGTCATCATGGCATTTTCACTATAACTTTTTTCTACGATGTTTCAGAAGCGAAAAAATCTCATTTGAAACAAAATCGCACTGAACCTCGGGTCTGAATTTCAGAGCTTTTCGTACTATATTTGTGGATATATGATTTGAGGAAGTTGGTCTTTTTGCAGACTCCTAAATTACATTCCAAACAGGTGACTTGGGGAAAATCGTCATAACTTTCTCTCTGAGAATCGGAATGAAATTTCGTAAGAAGGAACAGAAAGAGGACAAATTTTGGTTTCTTGTATATATTTTTCAGAGCGAAAGGTCGAAACAATGACACGTGGCACATCATACAAATTCGCTCTACTGAACTTGTCTATAATCAGGTCACTGTGGAAGATTTGGCATAACTTTTCCTTGGAGAACCCAATTTAGATCAGACTGGTGGCATTGGAAAGAGGACATAGAGGGCTACTGTAGGTTGCAATTTCAGAACTTAAATATATGAAAGTATAGAGTTACAGTCGTTTCAAGATCGAGCTCCTAAAATCAAGAAAAAACAAGATGAGGAAGTTTGATGGCAAGGATCCGGTAAATTGGATACTTCAGATGGAGCAATATTTTGATCTACATGGTGTACCACTGTTACAAAAAGGTATGTATTGCATCTTCATATTTAGAACCGGATCAATTTTTATGGTATAAAGGGCTTTGTTCTCGTAAAAAACTTGTTACGTGGTCAATTTTCACGGAGGAAATGATAGCACATTATGAGGATACAAAGAGCAACACCTTCTTTAGAGCAACACCACAACAATTGGAAAGAGTAAAAGGGCTTTGTGACATATTGGAAAGAAAAATTATGAAGCATACCCTTCACAACTATAAAGATGGAAGTGTTGTTTCTCCTAGCCTTCCACAACCTACAAGGGTTACACCACAACAATTGGAAGAAAAAAGAGAAAAAGGGCTTTGTTACAATTGTGATAGCAAATGCACTAAAGGTCATAAGCCTGCTGAGAAGAAATTATTTTACATAGAGTATGAAGAGGAGGAAGAAAAGGATCAAGAAACATCAAAAGAAGAGGATATATGCCAGGACCCAACCCCAGAGAAAGAAGAAATGAATCAAACCATATATTGCAAATCATTGGCAAGAATTACCACTCCTCAAACTCTCAAGATAGAAGGACATATCAAGAAGAAAAAGGTGCAAGAAGTGAAAGATCACATCGAGAAAGAAGAAATGAATCCAACCCTATCTTGTAATTCATTGGTCGAAATTACCACTCCTCAAACTATCAAGATAGAAGGACATATCAAGAAAAAAAATGTTCAAGAAGTGAAAGATCACATTGAGCATCACGAAATCAATCTGACCATATCTTGTAAAGGATTGGAAGAAATTACCACTCCTCAAACTCTAAAGATAGAAGGACATATCAAGAAGAAAAAGGTTCAAGCAGTGAAAGATCACATCGAGCATCAACAACAAGTTCTCCAACTTTTAAAGGATAACGCCACTTCGGTGCAAAATCGAATGAAACAACAGGTAGATCAACATCGTAGTGAAAAATGTTTTGATGTAGATGAGTCAGTATTTTTACTGCTACATCTCAAGCAAGCTATTTATGAGAAGGAAATGTTGGCAATACTACACGCACTTTAAAAATGGAGACCTTACTGAATAGGAAGACACTTCAAGGTAAAAATGGATCATGATAGTCTTAAATACTTTTTAGAACAACTATTATCTTTAGAAGAATAGAAAAATGTGTCACAAATATGCTGAGTTATGACTTTGACATCATCTATAGAAAATGGAAGAAAATTTTTGTTGCAGATGCACTCTCAAGAAAGGATGAGGATGTGGAAGCAAGTTTTTGTGCTATTTCTATTATCCAACCAGATTGGATAAACGAAGCAAGGCATGAATAGAAGAAGGACGAAGAAGTATGGCCCCTTATTCAAAATTTGCAAAAGATCCCAATTCAAACAATATTGCCAGAAATTGAAGAGGAAGGAAAAATCATATTGGAACCTGGAGCAGTCACAAAAACAAGAACCCGACAGCTACGAAATTGATCAATTTTAGAGCGTCTCATCAAGTGGAAGAACTTACCCACTGAAGATTCCACATGGGAGGACAAGAATTTTATACAGAAGCATCAAGAACTACTCAAGCATTGGGGACAACACTTTTTGAAGGAGAGGGGCATGTTAGGCCCCTATACTACTAGTGTAACCCCTTATTGTTATTAGTACAACCCCCTTATTATATTGATGTACCCATGTAGTCCCTATATTGTTATTATTGTGCCCCATAGAATCCCACTATTGTTATTGTTGTGCTCTTACATTATTATTGTTGTGTCAGCTTTGATTATATTATGACCCCTTAGACTCCTATATATAGAAAGGAGGTCTTTTCATTTGTATCATCCAAGAATTGTTCATATATGTAATATAAAGGAGGTTGCCCCCTCGAAGAGGCTGAATTTCTAAGGCGTTGATCTATCTTTTCTATCTTTTTGTGAGCTGGTTTCATAACACTAAGACCAAAGGAGGTAGGTGGGGGCCAAATTAACTACCGCACACTGAGGTTTATCTCATCCACCACTTGACATTGTCTTCACTTAACCCCAGGATCAAATTCATCTCACCACCTACTCCAACTTCTTGTTATGCATGCAAGTAGTTTAAAAAAGCTTGGAAGTCTAGCCCCAAAAGAAGAGAAGGTTCCATATATCAGAACTAGTGTGTAATGAGTTACAGGATATTGAGGATTTTGCTACACGACAGAAAACATCACTAGAAATGCTCGCAGAGGTCCCAAATAAGCTAAGAAAAAAAATGTTTCCTCATGAAATCATAAGTCTAGCATCTCTCCACTTCTTTACTCATGTTTGGCACAAGGGTTGATGCTTAATTACTTGAATTGATCAATCATCAAGTTTTATATCAAGGGTTTGGATTAACAAAGGAACAATTAATCAATATTTTGTCTTAAAATATGTCGAATGGTTTAAAATATGGAGTGATAAGTCGTTTTAAATAATTGGTTGAAACTTGTGAATTTTTATTACCTACAAAATTCCCTACTACCAAACCCTAATTCCTATAATAGCACAAAGACAATATTCCCTTGAAATTATTTTTTTCCAAACTTGTGAAAGTTGTGTCATATAATGGGAGAGGGATTCTATAGGAAATAATCCCCTGATGCCATTCAAATTCATCAAAATCTTGAGGTTAGGTATCTTAGAAAATTGTCATTAGCTAGGGTTCTTTGAGAAACTTACAAGATATGATGATGAAATTTACCTAGAGTTTGCGATAATTGCAATCAAAGGGTTGATAACACACATTGATGAAAATTTAATTAGTAGGGTTGCTAGCCTTCCAAAGGGGATATAATGGAGTAAAGAGGAGAGATAAGAAGTTATTAATTCTAGGAAAAGATTTTTCCTCCCTAAATGAGCAACCAATTGAAGACAAAAATGGAGTTGGAAAGGAGAGTGTATTGTTGTACCCTGGAGACAACCCCTAGTTGTTGGAGGTCAATGCCTAGGACATCTATAAAAATATGATGATTTTTTTTTTAAATGACTGGTCAGAGCAGGATCATGAGGAATTCAATGAATATTCTAGTTCAGAAACTCATCATTATTGACCAAAATGGCCAGGTCATTGAGGATTGTGGGCCCTTAAATTGATGAAGTGGCAAGAAGCAATTAATATAAGGGACTAGATTAAAACTTGAGCCAAATGGAATTCAAGCTATAAAACCTGAGAGTGACATTAATGAAAAAATAGAAAATATGAATGGAATTTTGGAAATGGTGGAGCTTCCATTAAGGTCCTTAAATTAATTGTAAGTTCCGTTTGCAGCACAAAGAAGCATAGGTAAATCCACAACTACACTTAAGTGAACCTGTTTCTACATACACCTATTTTAGCACAAGAAAAAATAGCATGACATACTAAACAAACAAGAGAAAACAATACATACTACAATTTTCTCAAAACCTGGAATCATACTAACATTTTTCTAACAAATTTATGAGACACTTCATCATTACATGACTATCAAACTCCCACCCTTCAAACCCTTACTTTTATGTTTTTTTTTTCCAATTTAACTATCAAAATCAGTGATCTAACTAATTTGTTATTACATTTATGAAATTGTTTTATCTAAAAAAATTTGTCATTACATTTATGAAATTGTTTAATTTGTTTTATAGGGTTTGTATAATTTACTATTAATAAAACATTATAATTTAATATATTATATATATAATATTAAATTCTCTCCCATTTCAATAAATTTACTACAGTGCATGGTCGGGGCTTTTATTTAACCCAAAAACTTATCTACAATAAACCTTTGAAAAAATGAAATGGAATAGAACGAAGGCCAAAACCGCAAACCACTACGCAGGGATTCCTGTTGTGGTTTCAAATAGGTAGGGGGAAGGGGAGTGGTCCCCGCTTTCAACACAAACCATAGATCTAATCATGGGTAGTATTGACAAAACTACTCAACGTGGGGGTTCCCCTCATCTTAAACTTCGACCAGATGAGGATTGTTTCAGTTGACTCCTTGGCGTTGACCAAATATCAAACGCCAATCATTAGAACACTTGCAGGATACTAAAGTTATGAAATATTTCTTGCACCTATACATAGCCTCTTTCAAGTTTCATGATGTTGCCTCTAATATTGTAATTATTCTTCTTCAGTATCCCTACGTGTTTTTAATATTCAACAACTCTCCTTACCCCACTATACATTTTGATATTCAACAAGCTTTTTTTAATACATCCAAAGTCATAAACATAGGAAGGCTATTCAATGTCACAACAGAACACCAAGGCAGCCCCTGCACTCCCATGATTTGTTCAATGTGTCTTTGGTTAGTGCTATCTAGCAACAAGGCAGATTCTTGCCTATGACTTTCACTGGGTATCATAAATATGTAAACTATGATCTGATGCATGCCACCAAAGGGTGTGTGCATGCTGATGTCATTCAACATTTTACTGCAGAAACCTGAATTTCCTCTGCATATCTTATGTTCCTCAAACTTGTCAAGAATCCGTGTAACATTACTCTGTGTAACCTCATATCAAGTAATACTTTTGATTTAACTTGAATCATAAATAAACATGTATCCAAATATGCCTGGTTACGAAGCTCTTCCATAAGATTCTAATGAAACGTGACCAATCAAGAAATTATGCCTGACATTTTATCGTCTTGGGCAAAATTTTGCTTCGAAAAGGCCATGTGCCAGGTACCTGAATAAATCTGAAATCTGGAATAGAATGCCTATAGCTTGCCATAATATTTGACAATAAAAATCATTGGGCATCATGTTTACTGCTTCTGTTTGTTGTTTAACCTCACAAATATGTAAACCCCATCCTGTTGCCTCATTAAAGTAGTATGGAACCAAAGTCCCACCATGAAGAGGAATGGATGTAGAGTAAAGTGGGTACTATGGAATTGAGCAAATAATTCCATTCCTCTATGACTTTATAAGAAGTTATATCATCATATGAACTCCAGTACTTGCTCCATCAACACCTTTGGTCACAATACATTGAGAAATTATAAGCTTTTCAGTTGTGCTCCATGAAGGGGAAACTACCATCTCCAAAGCAAGCTCACAAATATGTTGCAACACATTCTTTTTATAATCGGGGAAAAATTAAATCTTGAAAGCTATGAAAAAATCGTAAGTAGGAAAAATAATCTCGTGTCTTCCCTTTGGCTTTTTTTCTGAGCAGCATAGTTTGCGTAACTCAGTGTATACCCTTTTAAAAAGATCAGCAAAATCTCCCATTTTTTTTTTTCAGAAGAAAAAAGCGAGATATATTATATTGAGATCATATAATTGCAGATGTGTAGACACATCCAATATACATATGTGCATATATATCAGTTATTGCCTGGTTCTAATAAAGCATATATCAGTGTCTATGAGTTGTGTATGGATGTTCCATGCAAAAAGACAATAGATGGAGATCATAGGTCTCATGATAGATGGAGATCATAGGTCTCATGATAAAGTGTGGAACAGAGAAAAAGGTGAGATTCAAATTGAACCGTATATCATGTGCCAATCTGTCATAAAATTGTCCATAATGGAAGATGTCGGCATGGCTGAATCTGAGAATATATATGCATTCCGCCATTTCCAAACTGTCCATAGGAAAATGAGGATGAGAAAACGCCTGTTCCCTTTCTGTTTTCTCCACCATATGAGGGCTGCACTAGGAGAGATAAAATCAGTCAGTAGAAAATCAAATGTGTTTGCCAATACGTACCAGATCTGCTGAATGACTGGGCATTTGATGAACATGTGGAGATTGGTTTCTTCATCTGATTTACACATAGTGCACCTGCTGGGTCCATGCCAAAATCGTTTTCTGAGATTGTCCCATGATAGATTCTTGTTGTAGAATACAAGCCAGGCAAAATGAATAATCTTTGGAGGACATTTCGCCTTCCAAAATATATATGGGAAAGATGGAGGATTGTATGGAATTATATTGCATATCATATGAGTATATATATCTCTGATAGATACTGGTCTCCGAAAACAACTGACAGTCCGTAGTAATTGATCTTTGTTTCCATGCCGATGAATGCCGCTCCCATTTAGCAGATCAGTGATCGATTTCCATATTCCATCCCATATATCCAGTAGATTGAGATCGCGGCCATTCTTCCAAACAGGTGTGGATCCGTGCCATTCCTTGATAAGCTTGTCCCATGTAAATAGTCCTTGTCTCTGCAGCTGCATGATGAGGTCCCTTGGTAGTGTAAGATCGGATTGATTACAAATTATTGGATCTATGCCTATATACATTGCTGCCTGTAAAAATTCTCCATCTCAGACGGGAAATGAAGAGAGATTCAATCTTCCGCATACTGATCCAAATAGGGGAGCCAGTCCGTGGGCCAATAATTCCTCTCCGTAGCCAGTATTCAATAGGTTTCCCTTTCATATATCTGAAGCGAATAATATTGCTCCATGGTGAGCATCCATATACTCCTCTCCATAATGATCGGCAGATGAGCGCACGGCCAAATAGTCGTAGATCCATTATGCCCCATCCTCCTTGTTGTTTTGGAATAGATATGTGTTCCAGTTTGGCCAGATGAATCTTTTGTTGCTTTGTGGAGCCACCCCATATGAATGATGCAGTGATTTGATTGATGCGCTGAATGGTGCTGTTGGGTAAATAATACAGATGGGCCCAATAAACAGATAAGTGAGTCAATACCGCCTTGGTAAGAGTGACTCTACCCGCCAGCGATAGAGCACGGAATTCCCAAGATGATATTTTGTTAAAATATCGCCCAATAAGCCAGTCCCAATCAGAAGATGTATACTTATGTGTTCTCAGATGAAAACCAAGATATGTGATGCCGCTCTGCATGGATTGCGCCTGTACCCCAAACATATCAGCAATGTCGTGGATCAGTTCCGTGATATCACCATGATAATACAAGATAGATTTTTGTTTGTTGATAGTGAGGCCAGTGGCTGTTTGAAATTTATTGAGGATGTCGAATAAACAGTCCCAAGATGTGCGTTGAAGCATGGCACATAAGAGAACATCGTCGACAAATAAGTTGTGGGACAGAGAAATTTGTCGACAAATTTTGATGGGGATACATCTCTGTTCAGTCACAGCCCTGTTGATGTGAAGGCTGAGCGTATTCATGGCAAGAATGAAGATGATAGGGGCCAGCGGGCACCCCTGGCGGAGGCCCCTGCCAGCATGGAAGAAAGGGGAAGGGATCCCGTTAATATTGATGGCATATTTGACTCCCTCGATACACGCCATAATCCAGGAGATCATTTCCATACGAAGACCAATCTTCGCCAGGAGGCAGCGAATAAATCCCCAGTCCAGGCAGTCGTATGCCATTTTAAGATCAATTTTGAGAATAGCCCCAGCGATATTCATGGAGAACATCGAGAAAATACATTCCTGTGTGGATGCAACGGCGTCCAGAATATTCCGACCTTTCAGAAATGCATGTTGATCACTTGATAAATGAATGGCCAGAGTGCCTTTGATGCGCTCCGCGATGATCTTTGAGATGATTTTAAATGAGATGTTGCACAGTGATATCGGTCTAAAGTCAGAGAAGGTATCAACATCTCGCTTCTTGGGGATGAGAGCAATTAGAGTAGATGTAGTGTGAGAATGGATGCGGCCATTGATGCATGAGTCCTCAATCATCCTGATAAGTTCATGTTTGATAAGATCGAAAAAATGCAAGAAAAATTCGATGGTCCATACATCGGGTCCGGGACATTTGTCCTTGCTGAAGGCCTTGAGAATTCCATGGAGCTCTTCCTCAGTGATCGGCTGATAAATGGCATCATTGATGGATTCATCAAACATGGCCGGGAATAAATCAGTTCCCCATAAAATGTCATGGATGGCACAGCCCGATCCGCTGCTGTATTGATTTTTAAAATGGGTAAGGGCAGCATTGGTGATATCCTGATGGAAGGTGAAGTGACCACCAGCACCGTCTTGAATTCTCCAGATGGTATTGATCTCGCGTCTATAGTTAGCATATTTATGAAAAAAATTGGTGTTCCGGTCCCCCAAACCGAGCCATAAGGCCCTGCTTTTTAGATGCCAAGTGGATTCCTCCGATTCCAATAATCGGATTTTTTGTCGAGAGAGATCAGCAATCAGACATTTGTGTTGAAAAGATATAGTGTGTGGATCATGGGAGGAGAGAATGAGGTCCATATCATGTTGGATCTGAGAAAGCGCAGATCGGTCATTCTTTCTTTTTACTATTTGCCAGGACATGACCTTCGATCGAACATAACCCAATCGTTCACGGAAGGAGGGCCCATGTGCACAGAAAGCCGAATCGTGCCAAGCAGAGGAGACTGTATGATTGAAGTCTTGGTCATTGAGGAATGAGTGGTCAAACTTGAATGGATAGGGCCGCCGAGCGAGTTGCTGACGCCATTTTATATATATCGGCCGATGATCAGAAATGGTGTCATTGTCAATGGAGAAAACAGGCAGTCCCAATACATCAATGATATCAGACATTATGATGACCCGGTCAATGCGCTTGGCGATGTATGCATCACCAGTCTGGCCATTCTGCCAAGTGTGGGTCATATTAGATGGGTCAACATCAATGAAATTCCAGTGAAACAGTTGGGAACGAAGAAAGTCTGCGATGGGATCCATTCTCCTACCGCCGCCCCACACTTCCTCAGAACATAGAGTGAAGTTCATATCGCCAACCAGCATCAGATGACGAATCTCACAAAGATCCGAAGAGAAGAATTTGTGCCAAAATGGTTGCCTGTTCATATATGGAGCATATATGTTAAGAATATTGATGGGGATACAGTGCCCACGAAAGGTGGCAGAGAGCAAAATACCAGCAAAGCATTTGTAAGCAGAGGCACGAATCCATAGAGGATTCCACATGGCGACAAGTCCACCAGAATGACCACATGCGTCAAGAGCCACGATAAACCATGTGGGGAACATCTTTCTGAAATAAGATATAGAGGTGATCCGGTCATGCATAGATTCCTGAATAAGAACCAACTTCGGCCAAGCAGAGAAGAAAATATGTCTGAGCGCAAGATATTTGGGGCCAGCGCCAAGCCCACGGATATTCATGGATATGATGTCCATCATGACTTGGATGGGCCAGCCATATCTGCTCTAAGAGGCTGGATCGAGGAGAAGACATATCGAGAATCAGAATATCAACCAGAGTAGATGAGCGATCCCCATGTGCAGAAGAGTTGGATCGTCCACGAAAATGACGAGAGCCACCCCTAGCAGTCTTACGAACAGTGATATTTTTCCCCGAGGCCGGACTGATGGTAGGAGAGGTGCGATGTAAGGGTTTATGAATGGTGAGAGGCTCAAGTTCCACGAATCGATGATGAAGGAGGAGGTCGACATCACTGTCAAAAAGGTTGACAGGCGAGGAAGCGGGAGAATTGGCGGGGGTAACAGCCAATAGGGGTTCCTTTCCTCTGATGGACGGGGGGGATGAGGCCCGGGGAGGGGAGGATGAGGAAATGTTAATAGGGAGGCATCCCTTGTAAATATCGCCAATCGGGATAGGGGAGGGGGAGCGAATGGGAGCATCATCGAGTGGTTCGGGGATGGATGCATGAAGGATAGGGGATGTGCGGGGAAGAGTGGGTTCGGTTCGATACGGTCCCGGTATATTGGGACGAGGGGATAAGTGAGCAGTATGAGGCCGAGGAGATGAGGGAGGAGATGGGATCGAAACAGATGGCATATCGAGAGGGGGAGAGTCCAGGGGATGGCATCGAGAGGTTTTGGTATATAGAGGGTAGCGGCGGCGGTGAGCGTCCCGCATTGGGCAGTTCTCAATAAGGTGACCAGTCTTATGACAAGCCGCACACCGAAATGGGATGCCCCAAAAATCCAGACGCTGAGATATCCGAATGCCCAGCCATGTGATGTCGATGTGTTCAGGATAACCTCCTCTAAATGCACGGTCAACAAGGATCCAAGCAATCCGCTTGTCCTTTTCCCCCAAAACCCAGGGGTCCGCATAAACAAAACGGCCAATAGAGTTCCCGATAATCTCCAATATCTCCTTCAACCAAAACTCAAGCGGGAGATTCGGGAGCTTTACCCAAATCAAATTGTGTGAAGGAGTGTTCTTGAGCGGATCATATCCAATGAACCATCTGTGAAGAGCAAGAAAGCTCCGCTTGAAAACCCAAGGAGCGCGTAAAATATTGTCAGAATCAGCAGCATCAAGGAAATGGAAACAATACCAATCCTTCATGAGATGGGAAATAATAGGCGTGTATCCGATGACAGGCTTCCAGTGATCAGATATCCACTTCCGCATTTCCAAATCACACATGACCGGGAAATGCCATTGACCAATGAGAGCGCATTTCTGGAGACTGTCGATCTGCTCAGAGAGATGAGCATTGTCCAGAACGATAGCAGGCGGAGGGGCCGAAGATTTAACCGGGACACGCGCACCTTTGGAGGACCTATGCGGCGCGGGATGGAGGAGAGGAGGATGAGATCGGTAAGAATGATTAACAGGACCAGAAAAGGCGTCATGGATGGCAGGATGAATGGTGGTCCGATCCAGGGTGGAACGGTCCGGAGCCCGTGATTCTTCAGCAAGGATGGTGGCCCGAATCATTGCCTCCGTGGCAGATGAGTCGGACGCGGATTCCATGGGGAGTCAGAAGCAAGAACCGGTCATAAAGAGGCCAGTCAGAGTAACGGGTAGGAGATAAGACTACAGCACCTCAGAAATGTGATGTGAGGTCAGGGCGAATAAATGTCAGCGGGCGTCAAAACCAGATAATAAAGCCACGGAGGATAAGACCATGAATAGAAAACATCAGAGGGGGCATCGAATTCGGAGAATATGTCAAATAGAGATCATATAGGACGGGTATCTAGGAATAATGGACGTAATAATAATGTGAGGAAGATAAGAAGAAAGACTATAAGTGCCGTCACTGACAATAAGAAGGATGAATAGTCAGAAAAGGACCATGACAGATCCCAAAAGAGCCTGGAAGAGCGTCACAGCGAGGGAGGATCAAACGCCGCTAGCAAAAGAACCAGGGTATCGGAGCCTCCAGACCAGGAATGGATGTGCAGGATGGACGTGCAGCATAGCAGAGATACAGAAAATGAAGGAGTCGTCCCGTGCCAGGAGGCACAGGAGCGGGGGAAGGAAAACAGTGGGCTTAGGATGCAGCAGAATATATAGGATAAACAGGCGCCTGTAGTGAAGCCACGTCCAGTGAATGTAAATCTTCCCCTATGGAAGTCAATTGCGGTCATTCTGAAAAAAACCCATGTTGATATTTTTTTGAAATTTGCCTCCTATTGTCCAAAATGAGCACTTGGAATTCATTGTTTGATACCCATGTGAAAATTTACCAAAGGTTGATTAATATCACACTTCCCAACAATTTCAATTTTTCATGTTGTGACTTTTGAACTCTCCAATTTCAAAATAACATAAATAGAAATATGCATTCCAAGACAACAACAATTCCAATTAAGATTGCAACCAATGTTTTTGCCTTGATGTTCTTTTCTTGGAGCTAGAAGTCCATGTTATGATGTTCTTTTCTTATGTGGCTCATAATTGAAGTTGCAATCTTTGCTTCTCCTCTTCTACTTCTTGTAGAATTCTCCTCAATTCAACATTCTATACTTGAAAGCCCTTGTTGATCTCTTCATTTAAAAGATTAGAAGAAGATGAAGAAGAATAATATTTTCTTGAAGATGGATATGGAGCATAGTCCTCTGCGCTCTCTTTATCCTACTCCTCTTTTGCCATTTTCTACTCAGAATCTGCAAACAATATATCTACCATGTTTTTCATCCTATAGAAGGCCTCGTAGAGATCTTGGTTCTTCTCCATTTCCCTTCTTGTTGCACATTCAATTTCTCCCATGAGGACTTTCACAAACCCTAGAAAAAAGGTTTAGACCGTTCTAATACCACTTGATCTGGGAAATTTTCAAGAGTGCTTTCAAACAAAAATCCCCATTATACAAAACCTTTCACTGACACTTACTTCTACTTATGAAATCACGAGCAATGTGAATTATTAAATGACACTTTAGGAAACCATCAACATGAAACAAGGAACAAATAAGAAGCAAGCATAAACACATGATATGATAACAAAGTTCGTCCAATGAGGTCTATGTCTATGGGCTTGATGTCAAGAGTGGAGAGGCCACTTCATTAGTTGTTGCAAGAAGATGATGAGTACATAATGCAATCTCTGTCAATACAAGGATGAACCCCCTTATCTAGAGTGGTATGTCTCTCCCAAGAGATGCTCTCTCACAAAAATCCCTCTCACAATATGTTCTCCTTTAGCATGACAAAAGGCAATCTACGAGATAGACCCTATAGATATGATAACATTACGTTGTTTCACATGGGTCTTAGGTTCTCTATTACGCCCTGTTCCTGCAACACGAATAGACCTAACTTTGCTTATTACTATAATGGTCTAAATGATCCTGCTACTCGAATTGGTGCTACTTAAATCCCAAATACTAGTGATGAATTTAGACAGCCAGCATTCATTGCCAGCATATGCCAAAACAACATTGCTAGGAAAGGAAAGGCACTTTAGAGGCTTACTTGCTTTACCTTTTGTTTATCTACTCTACCAACCCTGTTCTCTGGAACAATCTCTCACATAAAGTGGAATACAATGATCTTCTCACACAGGCTGGCATAAATGGACCTCTTGAATTTGTTGATCAAATTCAAATCATAATCTCAATAAAAACCAGATGAACACATAATAAAAAAAATACGTCGTATACTTCCAAGTCCGGGGATGGCCTAAAAATTGGCTACTCAGATGAAGAAATGGCCTACTCCATCGCGCTCCTTGCGAGAAATCGTGAAATTTGAGTATACACACGACCCCTTTCCATCTCAGACAAATCTGGGCTCCTTAGGAATCTTTTAGATTCATCACAAGATTCTTTTATGGACATGGGTGAAAAATATGTTGCTCAGATGAAGAAATAGGTTACACCATCAAAATCCTAGCGAAAAACTGGTTCAAATGAGTATAAACTTGATATGTTTTTGACACCATCAAAATTCTGCCATCAGGGAATCTTTTAGATTCCTCAAGATTCTACTAAAGAATGCTATTTGGAAACTAGAATATTCCCCTAAAATATTCTGTGGAATATTTTATAAAATATTATTTTCTTGATATACGTGACCAACACTGTGTCTAGGTTTTTCCCATGCGGTTCCTCTCGGCTTCTATCTTCATTACCTGAATGGCCAATGAATAAGGTATACATATAAGAGTTTCAACAGACTTATCAAAATCTCCAACTATCATAATAGTTGGGTGAATTAAATTTGGTAGTTGGTTGGGATGTGGTTGGTCCCAAGTTCAATTCCCCATGCTCCATATTTTAATAAACAACATACTTGTCATCGTATATAGTTGTGTTGATCATCGAGTAGTTAGCAACATGACCACCGTTAACAAAATATAATATTTAAACAACTTCATAACCAATTTTTTTGGGCATATATAAGGTTTTCATTGCCAGATAAACCTCACAAAAATCTATATATAACAATATGGGTTGCATGGAAGCTAGTTCATGCCTTAAGCGGGGAGCGAGGCAGGGAGCGAGTGGTTGAGGCTAGGGATCTGTTTCAACTTCCTGATTGGGATCTCTCTTGGTTGTGCACTCAGCAAGGTGAAAAACAGATACGACTAGGGGCTTTGTTGATTTGTAAAATTGTAGTCTACAAATTGTTACAAACTTGACTAAGTCGACCAATTTGAGTGACAATTAGTCCTCGGTCTCGTTTAAAGGTTGATTATATTAGTTGTGAGCTCTGGCTAGCCGAACCGACCAATTCTAGTTCCAAATTCGCTGGTTTTAAAAACATTGCAGTAAGTAATAGAGTCTAAGGCACATTGTTGGTTGGTCCTATTATCCACTAGCCTATAGAGGAATTCTCCTCACAAGCATGTGTCACTGGAGAAGGTAATGAATGGAAGAAGATTTGCAATTTTTTTTTTTTTTACTTAAGGAAGATGACCATGATAGAAGAAGAACTCAACAAGTAGCAGACCATCTTATGTTGATAATGATTAATACACAGTCCCAGTCAGAAGGGAGCAGAACAAGTCCTGTCAATTCGTGTTAATGCATTGGTTTGGTTACAAAGGACTCAAAATTCCATACTAGATAATAGTCTCGAGGAGTTAGAGAAAGTTTGGAAAATCCTTACAACCAAAGACCACATTGTGATGATTGTCAGGGCTTAAATGAATTGTGATTGTGCTCTGTTTTGGGTGATGAAAATTCAAATATAGTCTGACCTTATGTGTCCAAAGTTCAGACTGGTGCAAAAGTTTATCAGATATTGAATAATACCAGTTTCTTGATTTCATGGACATGGATGTTAAAGTGCTTTCAGTGTCTAAGGAGCTCTAAAGAATATATAAAATGCTCTTGGAAAGGGAAGGTTCAATGAATGAAGTAAATGAAATCTCTTGATTATGGGTCATATTGAAACCAAAGTAATGTGACAAGGTTGCACCATTAGCCGTTTTTTATCCACCAGTATGTTTGAAATATTTCAAAGGATCCTGAAGGTTGAGAGGCACCACTCCAAACAGTGGTTATGATGGATTAGTGTTGTTATGGAAATGTATGTCCCTTCTCATCAGAGAGGCAGAGGTATGACAAATTTGGGCTAATTATCTGCCATAAAGTCTAGTAAAAAATACCCAGATCTACTAGCACTAACACTAGAAGATAGACTTGGCAATAACAAAACAATATATAGTGGGACTCTTTGCAGGTTTTTACAAATATCTATGATATTTCCAGAGTATTCAAGTATGGTGCATCACTTGATCAACATTAAAACTTGTACTGTGGTTCATAATTGGTCATTTTCTTCTATTTTTGCATGAATAAATCACTAGCTTAATATACAATTTGTTGCCGGCAGTGCTCCAGTTTGATCACACTCAAAGTTCATATAATATTTCAACATCTTTATTTGTTAACATGGAGAGATGTTACGATGATAAAACATGTACTAGGTTTAATGAGCAATTATAGAAAACAAGGAATTAGTTGAACCATAATGCTTATTAAAAAAATATAACAAATCTAACTAAAAATGTTCCAAACCTGCTTTGCAATGCGCGCGACTTCAACATATGCATCCTCAATCTATTTTGCAAGCTTGTGGAGAAATATGTTTGATATGCCCCCTGCAGCGACAATAAATCTATTCAAAAATCCAACATATGAATCATGAATCTGTTCTGCAAGCCCGCAGAGAAATATATTTGATATGCCCCCTGCAGTGACAATAAATCTATTCCAAATTCCATCAAAGTAGCCATCTTCACATTTCTTTATATGAAGCTTAACCAACCCAATGACCCTGAGGAGGGGGACAAAACCTAGTATTTTTGCAATGTCTGCAAAGTATCCATCTCCGCATTGGTTTCTATGAAGCTTCACGGATCCAATGGCCCTGAGGAGGGGGACAAAGTAGCCCAACACAACTAATAGCATCCCCCAAAAGAGTGCATATACATTATTTTCCTAGTGATTTTTGACAACTTAGAGAGGCTTAACATCCTCATTAGGTTGGAGGATTCCAGAATTACCAGATCTGAACAAAGAAGTCCAAGAACATTGCACATAATGATGAGGGCTGGATGAACATTAGCACATAATGATTAGGTGTAGGAATTCATCTGGTAGGTCCATACAGTGTAGAGCTACAAACATTCAATCTATTAAAAAAAAACTCTTATATGGTATGTACACGCAACAAGGGAAATTAAGAGGCTTGGCAATTCATCCATACAAAGAAGAGCATTTTGATATAATGATAGAGGTTTGCGAGCTCATCCAGTTAGCTTTACTAGGGATTACTGGAAAAACTCATATATGCTATGCAGTGAGCAATGAGATGAGTATTTTTTTAATAACATTGCAGCAATGAGTTGACTAGAATGATACATTTTCATATAATGATGAGACCTGTTAATTCATCCAGAAAAAATTGTCCAAGGCCTACTGGAAAATCTCTTATATGGTAGAATTGAAGCGTGAGATGGTTATTATGTCAATAACATTGCAGAAATAAAGACAATAATGAGGCTACAAAAAAATGGAAATCAAGTTATAAAAATAAAAAGATGCAGAACAAAAACTACATTTACATTTATCTTAGACCATTTCATTAAGCTAGTTGTCCAACCAATTCAAGAGCTCAGTGCAATGAAGAGGTCATGTTTGTTCATAATATAACATTCAAAACAAGAGAAGCATAGTTTATTAAAAGATGAAAAATTTAGACATGCTATCTAAGATTTCTTATTCTACCATTCTAGTTATTCTACTATATGTCCAAGCCTAAGAAATAAGAACATGCAGGTACCTCTCTCTTTCTTCAATTAAATCATTCAATTGATGTCTTAGCTTCTGAACTTCTTGTTGCTACCCATCATAATCAAGTAAATAGTTTCAGAAATTTCTCATTGCAGTGCTTTGACAACTATTAAGCATACACTCCACAACTTGGGCACAATATGCCACTATTGTTGAAGAAGAGCTTCCTAAAGCAAGCATGAATATTTTATTCAAGAAGGAAGTCATTCGAAAGGATCTTTCTCTCAATTCATCGGATGATGAGGATACATCTCCTCAGTCTCCAACACAGGCAAACATCTCAGAATATGAAGAAACTATACTAGGAGAGAGGTTGTCACAATGTCACAGAAGGTTTGCTCCATTCAACCCCTCCTCTACTGATATGGTTTTCATCCTAGATGTGTATTACTCTGACCTAGATACACAGAAGATTATTAAGTCATCCACTGAGAAAATAAAACAAACAATAGAAGGAGAAGGGATTGTGACATAAGAATCGGTGGTCACTGAAAACACTGCTACATAGATATATGAGACCATCTCAGCTAGAGTCTCCTTTATACAAGCCTCTCGAGACAACATTGTTCAAATGATGAAGACTCTGGAATAGAACAAGGAAAATATCAAAGCTTTGTAACATTCTAATGAATAATTGAGGAACAAATGTGATGTTGCATCCACTAGATCCCAAGACGTGCTTGCTTTAAAAATTTGTGCATTTAAATAAGTTAAGGAGCTCCACACAGCTCATAATGAATTGTATGCTCATGTAGATCAACTTCGAAACATCACACAAATATTTCACCAGTTCATTGCAGGAGCATAAATGAATATAAATCATGTTGAGCAAGCCAAATTATTGATTTAAGACCCCACGAGGTGGGAGGAAGAATACAAAGGTCATCGTCAACACCCTCCCATGATGAGTCTTTACAAAAATAAGTTCCATATAGTGGCAAATGGCAGAGGCTTAGCTGCTTCCAAGGTACTAGTAAAAAAATCTTCAACCTTTCATCAAGATGGAGATTCCTTTCTCAATTCAACTTCAGGACTCATTTCGTGCCTCCATCTCCCTCCATTGCTCAATTTTGAAGGGGAGAAAATAAAAATATCAGAGAATTTGTCGAAAATCAACCAATTGGCCAAGACAAAATTGGACAAAATTTAAGAATTGGAGCACCTTACTATGCAGGATATTGAAAAATTGGTCCTTTGGTTCAATGAAACCTTGTCACTTACAGTAGCTAACCCGGGTGTTGAAACTTCTTCTTTATGGGTGTGCACTGAATCATAAATTGGGGAGGATCAACCCAGTTGGGGGCTAGGAACTTCTCAATCATCTAGTGTTATAATGCTTTCTATTCTCAAAATTATTATAGTTGAAAATATGAGAAATTTATTTTCCTGGAAAGAAGGACAAGAAGAAAATGCAAAAAAGTAAAATAAATTTCTAGTCACCAATCACAATCCAATTCTTAATTCATGTTTGATGCATATTTGTACAAGGGACAGATTGTCACCATATCTAACAAACCAACTACCTATGTTTTTCACCCTTGTTAATTTGAAAAGGGCCTACTTGGTTTGCAGACAAAAGCCCTAATTTTTTTGCCAGAGGAGGTGAAGCCAAACCTTGGCCATCATCTACTCCATCAACATTCATAGTGATTTATTTATTTATTTATTTTTTTTATTGTCGATTCTATAGTTTCCATTTTCTCCCTAGAAAAAAGCTTTAGCTTCATAGGTACCCAAACCCTAGCTCAGTCAGACAATAAATTCACTATCTATAAGTATAGTCCTTTTTCACTTGCATGAAAAACCCACCCCAATGGAAACAACTCATCGAGCAGCCGTGGTGGAATAGACACAGGGGGGGGGGGTTGTTGGTCTTGCCGGATAGTACCACTAGGATGGGTGTTGGTGTCATTGGTCGCATTAGTGAGAATCTGGTAATTTTAGATGTCTATGAATTGCAAATTGCAGCTGTCCAACATAAAATATGCCAATTTTAGTTTTCCATGGAAGATAATTAAGGTGTCCAATCTACCCAAAAATGATTATAAAAAATTGGAAAAAAAAATTATAGCCACCAATAGAGAACAACATAATAATTTCAATAGATCTGTTAATAAGAGCGTCGGGTCAGGATTTTTCATTACAAAATTCAATGCATGTAGATGTAGCATGTATAGGCAAAAGTTTCCTCGCTCATTAAATTAAAAAAAAAATCCTTTATCTAGATTAGATAGATTTAAATGCAACAGAGTGAATTCATGAATACAAGAAAACATAACATAGATTAGATAGATTTAAATGCAACAGAGTGAATTCTTGAATACAGGAAAACATAACATAAAAATATGTGGCGAGGTTCTAACCTGGTGAAATCAACACTACCATCACCCTGCAATGACTAATGATGCAAAAATAAACAAATTTTGTAATTCATACATTCTAATGATGCACAAATAATGACGCACAAATAAACATATTTTGTCATTCATATGAATGTATGAGAATGTTGGAAAATAAAAAAGTAATAAATTAAATTAAAAAGAGAGGTTGTCACACCCTTGCATGCTTCCCAGGTGTCGGAGGTGTCGATTCACAAGTTCAAATGTGTGTTCGTCAAAAGTTATCTGGAAACACCTTCTATCGTCAGTTAAAGAAACCTAAATTGTCTGAAACTTCATGGTAGGAATCTTGAGCACAGTAACAATCAAACTTGCTTCCACACATGATGTTCAAATGGCCTTAACATTGGCATCCCCAGGAAATTTGACCTCTTGCTCTGTCTACAAGATCTCTCCTTGAATGTGAATTGGGATTTCTCTCTACTAAGTTTCTGCAACTTCCTTCACATCCTCCTTAACCTGAGCATATGAGATACACCTTCTCCCTCAATGCCCATGCCTTCCTCTACCACCGCCAACTATTCTTTCATAGATAAAGAAAAAAGTCCTCTAGATTCTTCAAAAGGAGATGAGAAGACCAGACCAGGACTACGGGATGAAGAGACCAAACTAGGAATACAGGGTGAACCAGAAAGACCATGGCAACATGTAATCCTTGGGCATTTCTTTAATTTCCATCATCGCAGGTTCCACACCCTTGTTTACCTCATGGCAGTGGTAATATGACGCCCAGACGAAATATCGATATTCTCCTGCTCTTCTTCAGGGAATTGAAACTGAGCTTGTTACACAGTTTTTAAATACTAGAAACCCCAAAGGATCCCTTGAATCATGGCTATTCCCTCGAGAGTTTCCCTTACATAAACCAGGGATGAATGAATGTGAGTTGGTTCATGTGGTTAGCTTCTCCATCTGGCACAGAAGTAGTACCTATGGCCACATTTCCATTCATACAGGGTCATAGGCATTATACATAGCCAATTGCTAGTAACTTTCGGGTTGGGCTGGGAGAATAGGTTGGAATTGGGCAGCTCCCTTTCCCCTCTTCTGTATATCTGTTTGAAAAAGAACCACTTACTTCGAACCAGTCTTGCGGTACCTGTTCCAAAAGCCGAGACATATACTGAAGTAGCAATGGAAGCATACTCATGAATTCCTATTACAATTGAGCATTGGGATGGGTAGAAGTAGAAGGTCTTTACTCTTACGTAACTTCTTTATTTTTTCTTGATGATTAATTTTCACTTCACAATCATTCACTTTGCAAATTCTTTTATGGCTCTCTGATGCTATGAATATTTTGATGTTCAAGCTCACCGATCATGCTTGTATCGCTAATAGATTCATAATGAAGATTTCAAACTCATCGATCATGATTGTATTCATGTTGCAAATTTCCTTCAGATTGTTCATTCCTCGGATTCCTTCAAACTGATCTCCGGTGCTATTAAAAACTATGAAAGTTTTAATGATCAAACTCATTCAGCTGATCAAGGTCATTATCTTTTGGTCATTGCTAAAAGATAAGCATGCACAGAGCCATGTGGTCTAGTCTCTATGTGGTCTGCTGGTAGGTTGGTGGTGTCTATGTGGTCTAGTGGCAGGGTTGTTGCATGCCGCGTAATTTTCCAGACACATATGTAACATATGAGACACATATGTAGTAGGGGATATATATGTAATAGGGGATATATCTAAAATGAAAACCAAACATTTCATGCCATGGAACTAATGTTGGCATTAGTTTACACTCCTTAAATATATGAACAAAAAAATACACATAATATATGATTTGTCTCAGTTTTCCTCGGGAAGAGGCCAAATTAGACGATGAAACAGAAAAAATTATGGTCGAAACTACAAAACTATGTTCGAAGCCACGGTGAGGCAGGGATTAACTGGGTTAAACTAATATTAATGCCTACCATTTTGATTACTATAGTCCCATCCGTGCTGCGACAGGGACTAATGACAACAAACATTTTGAGTTCATTGGTTAATATAGTTGTGTATTATTTAAAATGGGTACACCATATGCCCACCCTCTAATTTTTTTTAATATAACCAATCCCCGAAAAAAAACCAAATTCATTGGGATGGTTTGGCTATAAATTTTGGATCTTTATGGGTTGGACCATAACCACATATGATTTTTGTTATCTCTCTCTCTCTCTCTCTCTCTCTCTCTCTCTCTCTCTCTATATATATAGTTTTAATGAGATCTTTTAATATTATTTTATTTGTCTTTATGTAGGTGCAAGGAGCTAATGACTGAGCACCAAGTGTCAATGGATGATTGGATAGCTTGTTGCTACGTGTGCCTTATGGGTCCGATTTTTCCTATTGACTACGATTCCATGTGGCATTCTATGGGTCTCCCTCTTTTTCTTGTACTGTCAAACTTCAAACTGCAGTAAGTTTGTCATACGAGCCCAAATTTGAGTGTCATTTTCTCCATTAGATTTAGAACAGCGAGATCTACGACTTGGACTTGTTTTTACTGAGAGTTGAAGAATTCAATTTTTGAGGTTTTCCAGAGCCACCTGGATCAAAGGTGGATGTGCATTGTAATTAAGCTTCTGTCCTATGGAATGGGAGGAAATGGATATTGAATTTTGACTTGAGATAAAACCACTTGCTAAAGTTAAAGCATCATCATCGTTCCCATTTCTATTTGAAGTCAAATTCTCCATATTCACACTCCCACCATCAACATCCTCATCATTGTTTTTGTAGCAGATGCTAATGTAGATCCATGGTTCTCAAGTTGTATATTTATACTTGTTAAAACCACCTTTTCCATCTATATTTGGTGATTGTGAATATGTAGCTATAATTCCATCTTAAGAAACATCACAATTGACATTTCCTATGCCAAAAGTCTTAAAATATCTTTGGTTAATTTCATTGTAAGAATGCAAAAAGATTCAGGATCCTTCCTAAAAATGTTGTTTCACAACCATGCTTATTATTAATGCAAGTAAATGAACTTGAAACTCGCTCCATGTCGACAAAAGATATTCCTCGTTGAAACTTTTTATCCACTCGCGAAATTGCAACACCTCAACTTGTAACATTTACAATTTTTTAGAACTTGTTTTGATCTCATTTTCAAGTGCCTTCTTTTCCTCATGTGACTTGCTTAATTCTTCCATCAATCGCTCTATATTGTTGTCCCTTTGAGCAACCCTTATGAATTGGAGATCCCTTTTGCAAATTTTCTAAATTTCAAGATTTGATTGTAGTCTCTTCTTTAAGGGATGTTTTTCCTAATTGCAAAATACACATCTCCATCTTCAAAAGTTTAAGATATGTACTAGCTGTCAATGCTACAATAGAAAGGATTTTTTTTAACTTTATCAACATGTAAATTTTTTGTTTGAAGGTACTTACTTTCTCAAATATAATCTTGAGCGAATTCATGTTGTCAGCATTTGTTCTTTCTAATCACTTCCCTGCAATATCAAGTACAATAAGTATGTTTCGAAGCTTCCTCACCTATACTTTCAATTCCTTTTTAAATATAATATTAGAGGAAAGGTTATTCAACAATGAAATATTTTTTATGTTTGTTGTATGTGAATCATCATTTCTAGTTATAATATTTGTTGAATTATTACACCATGATGGAATGAGATTTCATTCAAGAGGTCCCCTCTAGCATCCTTTCAACAACAAATGCACTCTTGCTTCTTTGCTTATCTTTGACACAATTTCCATTGGATAAAGCTAGAAACATTTTAGTAAACAAGCAACAAGTCTCCCAAAATATATCACCTCTAAATAATCCAAGTACTTCAAAATAGGCAGAGAAATATGACCCTCATGAAGCATTTGTACATAATGAAGCATATTCTCAGCAGTTTCTTTTGTGATATATAATTTTCAGTACCCATTCTTTCACCTTGAGAATTAGAGTTTGCGTAAGGAAACTCTCTGTATTTTATCCCTATGATATTTTGCTAAAACACCTACCATTCCCCAAGGATGAGATAGCATATCATATTGTCAAGTATATCTCTTATGAAGGAAGGTTGAGCATATTTTATGCTTACCAATTTAGGCTTGTTTATCAATTAAGATTCAAAGTTGACCTTCCTATTCATGAAAGGCTAAGTAGTACACGCTTTCTCCTCTAATCCCTAAAAGAGATGAACATCAAATTGAATGAGGGAAGATAGAATTACCTGGCCTCATTAGATTAATAGTTACAGATGTTGAGCTTTCAAGTGTAATAGAAACAAGCACTAATTTATGAAACACTGCTAATTAATTCAAATGATGTAGATCTTCCTTAAACAACTCCAATTTATCATTAAGCAATTACACTTCATAAATTAAATCATAAAACCAAAAGGAAAGTAGATATCACAATGCATAAAGAGAACACAAGATTTACCATGGGAAAACCCACTTGGGGGAAAAACATAGCAACATTTTTCTTAGAGAATTTTTTAGTTCAATAAGAGATACATCTAATGCAACTAGTCAACTATGAGGTCAAACTAACCAACAATTATTATGATCAAACTTGGTCAATAGGACTCAAGTCAAGCCTAAAATATTCCCAACAACTCAACCTGATCTAATATACCCTAGGCTAAAATTAGACATCCGAGAAACTCTCTAGAAACCTAGAAATTTGGGCCCCCAATGTGCCCAAAATGTTGAAAAGTGTAATTAGGTTCGGTCTTCATAATGACATGTAATTGTGATTTTATGTAAAGAGATGTAAAGAAGAAAAAAAAAATTATTGTAATTCTTGCATCGTGGGTTTCATGAGCAAGAGATTTTGTTTTCATAAAGGCTCCCATTGAGAGCCCTTAGGAATATTTTCATCTAGTCATAAAAGTATAAAAGAGTCATTGCCATGTAATGAAGACATGTTACACATTGTAAAGAGTCATACTTGTCTATGTAAAGTCATCCTCCGAAACCTTGTCACTAGCTCTCATGAAATCAACCTACAACAAAGGAATGAGTGTAGAAGATGAAGTTGGCCTGCTATAGGGATCATGTCAGCATAATGGACATGGACCAAAGACTATACATACCCATACTCAGCCTCATTTGGAGACATGAAATTTGGTGAAGGAAGTCTAAGAAGTGTGAAAATGAGTCTCTAGGTCAGTGAAGGAGGAAGAGAAAATAACGAAGGAAGAGGGTCATCATTAGAGGACTGTCTCTAGGCCATATTACCCTCACATGTGTGAAAAATTGTAGGTCGAAAAGGTGACAAGGTCCAAAGTTTTCAACAGTAAAAGGGTGATCAAGTTTAAGAAGGGACTTCACTCTAGGAGGTCGAGTAAGAAGGTGAAATGAGTCTCTTTCTTGAGAAGACTATACAAGGAGCGAAGAACATCTAGGGATTATTTGGTGGAGTTGTTGAACGTCAAGAAGAGGCTAAAATCCTAAAGGAAGCCAAGAAGAAAAGGAAGAAAAGAAAATTGGAAAGCAGGCTAGTGAGTTGGTATTGGGAGGATTTTAGTGTCAAGGGTCTTTGTCATGGTCTTTGTATTCGTCAATTGAAGATCTATAAGAATAATTTTGTTTGGATTTTCCTCTTAAAGAGTGATATTTTTTGGCCTTAGCTGACAATCCTATGTCCTATATTTTGTCTCTTTATTTTTCATGATTTGGTAATTGCTTGATGAAAATAACACAATAATAACTCAAGAAGAGAAGATTGTAATCAAGAAATAAAAGGTCTATCACAAGTAGATAAATCGCCTAATTATTGATGCCCTAGATTTCTCAACATGGTTACAGAGCTAAGGTGCTAAAGTCAAGAAGAGGTATCTAATCAAGGAGGCACACAAGGATCGAGTTTTCAAGAAAGAGATCAAAGCGAGACAAAAACTAGCAAAGAGAAAGATCCACATCATACCAAAACCCTATATTGAAGAAATATACTTCAACAAGAGTCTTGAATCATCATCAAGGAAGGAGCAGAGAAAATTTCAAAATCCTAGAGGCATTTCTAATTTGCACTTATTCACCATCACGAAATTTGAAGTATCTTGAAGGATAGAAGGTTAAAAGCATTGTCATCATCTTCTAAAGGTTCCAAGGCTCTATCATCTTCAACAAAGAAACATCCGAGAAGCATTAAATCAATCATCATCAACATAGGGATCAAGTTGAATATTCTATCTTCACTTATCAAGTAAGTACCTATTCTATAATCCAGTCTAGCAAAATGACTTCATGTTTCAAGGAAAAATATAAGTTGGTTGGGACATCAAACTTCCTTTCTTGGAAAAGAAGGATAGACATAGTCCTTGAAGTAAATGAAGTTATTGATCATGTCTAGGGAATGTCTCCAAAAAAACTAAAGATCGAGCACTATCTGAATACATGGAAAGGGATCTAAAGGCTCAAAATATTCTTAACGAATCTATCAAAGATCCCCTCATTTCCTACATAGCCGAGTTGGAGACATCAAAAGAAATATATGATAAGTTGGTAGAACTATTCTTTGAAAGTACAATAAGAAAGATCATATCACTTAGATATGATCTATATAAATTGAAGGTATCAAAGGATGAAGGGATATCTTCATGTCTCTCAAAAGAATCTCAAATAAAAAATCAACTGCAAGATTTAGGAGAGATGATATATGATAAGGAAATGATCTTCATTATTCTAAATGCATTGATGGATGAACAAGTGTTGCAGCCTTAGAATTCTATTGCCGAAACATGGGGGATAACCACCTGGTCTAGACCTTAAGACAACTCCTTTTCCGTTTAAAGTGTTGGCTCCGACTAGGGATAATGGGACCAGTTTCCCAGTGTGGGTTTTAAGATGAGAGTGGGTGGTTCATGAGTGTTTGCAATAGAATAATGATAATCTAAATGACTTATTCTATGGTGCAATTATCTAACTAACTTATTCTAATATAAACCCTGGTATTCCTATGTGGTATGTGATCTACAAAGATCTGCTCAACATGTGATAATAAAGATTGATCGCAACTAAACAAAGATGATAACCTATAAAGATAATTTCTTTGACTAAATAGTTAGTCAAATAAATTTATAAAATATATCGCATATATGATGAGTTATTTGTGAAAATCACAATTTCAGCTAGGCATCATACAAAAGTGCAATTAATGCTTAACAGAAAAAATAAACCTCACATACAATTCATGAAAGTAAAGTTTTGCCACTAATTAAATGTAAACATAATCATTCATACAAGATAATAATAACATATGTGCAAAGTCCTACTCATTTGACAAATGACATAAACCAACTTCTTTCTTCAAATCAAATTGTCTCCCAAGAATAAAATAGTGCACCAATAAAGGAAAGTAGTCTGATATCTAAAAGAAACGATCATGTTCCATAATTTGACCAAAGCATTCACAAACTTACAATAGTGCATTCTTTGCAAATGTTTTTGATAAAATTATGGACCCTTCTCTAAATGCATGAGAAGGGTATAAATACTATTCTAACTAATATGCGAAAATAGATTATATAAAATTTGAGGATGTTTCAAACAACCTTCCTCCTAATTAGGTAACTAACTCCAAAAATAAATAGTGGCTAAATGAAAAGAACTAAGAGGATTACTTTTTGTCTGCCAGCTTGTCCTTCAAATCGCATATATTGGTCATCGGTTGAATTTGAGGTGGTGCCCCAAAATGTGTCTTGAGCTGTCCTGTGAAAACCGCATCGGTGAGGGGTGGCAACATCCGTTGAGTTGTATGAAGGGAACATTTGAGAGTCATAATCTAGCTGTGTGGCTTGACGAGGTACTGCCAATACAACTCCCAGTTGGTCCTGGTCAATTTTGTAATTGCCTCCCTCTGAGTCTCCACCTTTTCTTGCCAGCTTTTATATAGAGCATTTTTGCTCGACCTGTTTGATTCTCACATCCCAATCCATGAAGAGAATGTCTTTATGAGTTCCTCAATCTTGGGTAGATTAACTTTCCTTCTGTCTTTTGTTTCCTGCCATTCGATGAACTCAAAGATTTTGGTGTTTAAATCATTAAAATTGGTTCTCTGGTTGATTGCCTTATTTGTTAGTTGGTTGCTAGTAGTCAGATAGGGAGTAATGTGTGACATCTTTTGGCAGAAATACTCTTGCTGTTTCACCAGAAGGGAATTTAATTCCAGTGCCTCTTTAATAAACTCCTCAGTAGTTGGAACATCCTTGTATCTTTCCATGGCTTGCTACATTTCTTGGAGTTTCATGTTTTTGGCCGATATGTCGACTTCATGGCTTATTTTCAAGACCTCCATGTCTTGCTGCAATTGTGTGAGCTGCTCAGCCGCTTGCCTGTTTACACTTTCTTTCTATGCTTCGAGCTGCTGCTTGAGCTGTGAAATCCTCTCCTCTTTTTCCCTTAACAAAGTAGAGACTTCAGTAGCCTTGTCCATAGTGGCCGATGCATATGCTCCTGTGAACTGTGATAGTCTAGTCAAGTTATCGACTAGATTGAAGGAATGTCCTTCCAAACAACGTCCATCGACTCGTTTCCAAGTGGGAATTCGGGTGTGTCTACCCTTTTCCTTTTTCTCTGCCTTCTTACTACAACCTTGTGGAGAGGGCTATAGAACACATCAAGTGGAGGTATTTCAGTTACTTTCAAAACAATTTCTGGTGTGGGAAGAGAAGGGATAATTTCAGTATGTTGGGACGATGTCGCTTGTTCCTTCATAGGCTTGGACTATTCACCGATAGACTTGGGCTCTATATCCTTATGAACATGCATAGGAGTTTTATATTCCACTGTTCTTGGGTATTTGTTGCTTTGGGAATGCCTTTCAATTTCTGATTAAATTGATCCCACTCCTGCTCCAAACTATTGCCTTTGACCTTTGAACTGATTTCTGTAGTTAGGGTGCTCATCACTTGTTTCTCAGCTGACTTCCTACTGGACTCAGCTGTGTTATCTGCATCTTGGGGTTTCCCTGTGTCTGGTGTCTTCTCAGTATTTACCTAAGAATCTACTTGAGAACTAGGACCTTCACTATCAACAATGACATTTGGTATAGGCTTATCCTTGGGCTTTAACAAATGCATTGGGCTCACTTCGAGCCTTTCATTTCTGAATTCTTGAAAGCTTTGAAAATCTTCAGGTTTCAGATTCACCTTTTCCCATTCGAACGCTTGTTCAAAGTATTCAACTGACTGTAACAAGTCCTCAAAATCATTATCCTCATGCTTGTATTGCTTGAACTTTACTGTGGTAGTGATATTATATGCCACTTTGTCTAGATAAAATTGCCTCTTAGGCAATGTATGAAGCTTGACGACTTCCATATGTGCTGACTCTTTAGTAGCATGAGCAAAATTTGCTAAAGAAAAAGAAACACACAGGAAGGGAGGGCCATAATGACTTCTTGCTATCTTTGAGAACTTTAGTTAGGCCTTTTCCCATGGTTTGGTAGGAAATCTCTCTTGCCAATAATTTATCAGAAACATATAAAGGAAGGACATGTGGATCAGTTGTGCTACCAAAAACCCTAATGTAGGTGAAGCATTCTTCAATGAAATATTTTTCGACAGTAAATAGGTCTGTTGCGGCTTCTTGGGAAAACCTGGGGGCTTTCTTATTGAAAATTATTTGATGTAGGGGAAACACAACAACATGAAATATTTTATAGAAGTGAGGCATATAATGTGATTCCCATATTTGTTTATGACTGAGATGGATTGGGTAGGGGTCTTGTAAGGTCCATTTCCAACCCATGGTTGGAAATGTCATGAAAAAATAGATGACATCCATAATGTATGCACTAAAACAGAACATATTGAGGTTACCTGGAGAGGAGGCTCTCTTCCGTCGATATTCTGTAATGGTGGCGGCTAGGTTATCATATAGGATGGAGGGCCAATTCATGATGTGGGAATTAACACATGCATTAATTAGAGGGATCCATTATATGGAAAAATTAGTATTATTGGGTAGCCCATATAATCTACATAACATAGCTGTTGCATAGTTGTAGGGGTTTTCCAAAGAGGCTATAACATACATACCCGATTTGTCATATTTGAATTTGTTGTCCAATACTCTCCAACCCTGAATCAGCTTGAAGGGGTCAGGGTTCTTCTTTGTGAAGTTGGCCACAAATGTGTTGTCATAGATATCTTGAGGGTCAGGTATGTGGTACATTTTCTTCAAGTCCTCTGCTCTGAACGACCCTATGAGCTCCATTCTTTAATTTGTGAATTGCCTATGTTCAATGATGGGTTTTTTGATCACCCACCTGATCATATCCATGTATGGAAGGATTTTAGCTCTTTCTCCTATCCTATGAAGGAAAGAATAGGAAGCATCTCTGAATTGAAGTCCTGAAGGCCTTGTTGAGTCAATTGTTGCTCTCGTGACAGTGATTTTAGGACGTTCGTCCTCAATCCTATTGTATATGTCCTCCCAAGCTTTTGCGCCTCCGATAACGTCGCAATCTATATCAGAGAAAATAGGAGCCATCTCTATAAACACGGATTCAACAATGGTCTGCTTGCTCTGTTTTTGCATCACCTTCCTTAGTGACATGTCTTTTGTAGCTTGCCTGAAATAGACAAGATATATCAACACAGATGGTACCAGGTAATTAAGACTGAAAGCTTCTCTGAAATTACTTTGGATCGTGAGAAAGGTTTAATGAGATACTCAATGTTAACTACCCATAACTTGGAAAATTATTATCCTTCCTCGGGCCGCTAAATGTTTATTAACCTGTCAGTTCGTTCATTTTGATATTTAAAACGTAATTATTTCAGATGTTTTGCCGCTCTTAATTGCACATTGCAATCTTTAAATGGATACAGTATAGTGCTACTAGATGCATAAAGAGAAATCTGATTGCGAATATCATAATATCATATTTCGCAAATTTCTAATAGACATTCTTATGGCACAACTAAATTTCTTGTGAAGTTTGCGAAGTGCGAAATGTGATTTGCAAAATGATAAGGTGTTATTTATCGGGCTATTGCAGTGGGAGACTTGATCTCAAATCGCAATTTTTTGAAGATGTTTTAAGCTAGTCACACAGAGAAGTGTGATTTGTGATTTGCGA
Organism: Pinus taeda; assembly: GCA_000404065.3. Lineage (NCBI taxonomy): Eukaryota > Viridiplantae > Streptophyta > Pinopsida > Pinales > Pinaceae > Pinus > Pinus taeda. Next base: position 65,256 of record APFE030926492.1, on the reverse strand, counting down.
TGCGTATTTCATCCTTACTTTGTTTTGCAAGGTTTTGCTTGGTATTTTCTTAGAGTTAGGTATTATTATCCTAAGCCTACAAATTTAAAAGGGTCCCCATTTATAACTCTAACCTTAGCTATTGTTCTTTATAAATGGGGGTGTTGTTTTGTAGTACAACAATTGGCAACTCACTTGGGAGAACCAGTTATATCTGAGTAGTTTTATGAAATTTCTAAAAACTTTCAAAGTAATTAGAGTTATAAGAATAGTGATTACATGAGTTATAACGTAAACAACATTTCTCTGGAATCATCATTACTTTCTCACTGTACTTATTTAATTACTTTACTCTTGTAATGATAAAAATCTAAACCTTCACATCAACCAATAATAAGATTTAAAGTAATATAGAAGGTGTGTTCTGCAGATTAATTTTTTTGGTGTTTACTCATTTATCACAGATAGAGCCTCTGCTGCTAGCAGGTGTTCATAGCCTCGACAGGGTTATCTTTTAACCAACAATGATTCATTATCCCATCTGAAGGAATTTTCAAATTTCAAAATGACATTCATTCGCTTTGAATCTCACTTGGACCTTGTCTCTTTTTCCTTTTTGAATATAATCTTTTTCTTTTTGGTTTCTTAAAAGACATTGTCTAGGCGTGGTAACCTAATAATGACAATGCCATTCACTAGTTGTAACTAAACTGAACAAGCTGGCTCTTGATGAGACCCCTTGTCTTCTGATTGAGGAGATCATTAGCTATTACCCTGTTTGATATGGAGTATTGCTAATATCAGTTTAATCATTTCCCTATGAACATGGTAAACAAGCTCGTAATGAGACTTTTTATCTTCTAAGTTTTGTATATATTAGAATTACACTCTAAAAAACTAAAATTTTATCAGATGGGGTGAATTATTGGTTCTTTTGAGAATTTTGGATGATAATGATAGATTTTTTTAAGATACTCATATGTAGAAAGTCCTTACTAGGTTAAAGATTCTTTTCTTGACTGATAACAAAACATTCATACTCTATAAATATAAGAGTTTGTTCGTAGAATAAATGTTTTAAGCAAGATCAAGTTTTTCCAAATAAATCAAGTTTACTTTAGTACTCAAATGCCCTAATAATTTCCTTTAACTCTTACTTACTTATAAAAGCGAAAAAACAAAGATATTATCAAAGATTTTATTTTGAAAAGCCAAAAGCAAATACTAGTTAACCATTATTTTCCTAGGAATCCTAAAAGCAATATGTTACAAAATGGGAAGAGGTTATCTCTTAAGAAAAGTATTTTTTCAAAATTTCCCCATTAACGGGAAAAGAATCCTTCTTACCTGACAAGTCTTGTAAAATAAATGTTGATTGTTCAATTTTTTCAATGATTTGAAAAGGGCCAAGCCAGAGTCTCTGGAATTTGGTATGCCTACCTTTTTCCCCATGTGCTTAGTCCCATTTCAAAACTAATTCACCTACTTCAAAAGTTTTTGATTGGCGGAAGTCGTATCAAAAGAAGCTTTGACTAATTGTTGATGATGGAAGTGGGTTGCTTTAACCTTTTCTCGTTCTTCTTCAAGCTTAAGAATCTGACACTGTCTAGCCTAGAGAGAAGAAGAAGGATTTTCATCGATGAATTGTACTAGGGTAAGAGATGGGGTTGCTATGTTTGTGGGAAGAACATATTCTTTTCCATAAACTAAAGCAAAAGGAGAAGAACCAATAGAGGCTTTCTGAGTAATTCTATCTGCCCATAGAGCAAATGTTAATGCTTTGTGCCAATTCCTGTGATTTTGATCAAAAGACCTTTTGATAATTCTGATGAGGTTCTTGTTTATTGATTCTACTAATCCATTACCTTGTGGATAATAATTGGCTGAATATTTCAACTTGAAATCTCGCTTTAGAGCAAACTCTACCATTGTATTTCCAAAAAAGTAAGATGAATTGTCAAACATTAAAGTTGAGGGTAAGTCAAACCTGGTAATTATGTACTAATTAATGAAGTCTGTGATGCTTTCTATATTAGCTATATTTAATGGGACAACTTCTACCCACTTTGTAAAATAATCAATAGCTGTAAGGATGTACTTATGCTGTTTGGAAGAGTTAGGAACAATCTCACCAATTATGTCTAATCCCCATTGTTCAAATGGTTTTTGGATGTTAACTGGTTGTAAAGGAAATGTTGGCTTTCTTTCTCTTCCGGCTATGGTTTGACAAGTTTTACACTTTCTTGCATATTCATGTGCATCCTTAAATACTGTTGGCCAATAATATCATGCATGCAAGATTTTGTGAGCTATGGTATTTCCCCCGAAATGTCCTCTAGCTAGTCCATCATGTAATTCCTGCATGACCTTTTCGGCTTCAGGTTTCTCCAGGCATCTTAGCAATACTGAATCATATTTTTTTCTAAACAATACATCATTGACTAGTTCATACTGATTTTATTTCAATCTTAAATCTCACTTTGTTTTATAATTAAGATGCATAGAAGCATATAAATCTTTTAGATAAAATTTCAAATCAACATATTGTGATTGTGTATAATTGAGACTTACCTTTGATATTTTCACTTCATTACCTTGATCTTGTTCTAGAGGTAACTAGGAAGCTCCTATTAACGTCCTACAAAAACCTTGGCCCCTGAAAATTTTAGCTGGCTAGATTTCTACATCATATTCTTGAAGTGCAGTAACTCAATTAGCTCTTTTCTCCCCTACTTCTCTTTGGATTAATAATTGTCTTACTGCAGGGTAGGGTACAACTATATTTGTATGGGCTTTAAGAAGAAAAGGTCTGAAATGTTTCAAAGTTTTAAAAACAAAAAATTCTTGTTTCTTGACAACTGAATAATTTAATTCGGCACCTTGCAAGTTAGAACTAAAAAAAGAGATGGGTTCCTTGATATTTTCATCATTCAACTGTGTCAAACTGCTGCATATGATGTATCAGATGAAAAAGTATATAATACAAAAGGTTTGAGAAATTCAAGGGTTGTCAATTAAGGAGCATTAATAATGGTTTTTTTAATAAACTCAAATGACTCTCTTTCATTCTTGTTCCATCTGAAAACTGTGTTTTTTTTGTATCATTGTTTGAAGGGGTATGACGATTTGTGATAAATCTAGAACAAATATTTTTACAAAATTTATTTGGCCTAGGAATGATTGTATGGTTTTTTTGTTGTGTGGGAGGAGAATCTTTTCGATCTCTTGGAATCTATCAGGATCAATGTAAATTCCTTTCTTGGACACTATAAACCCAAGGAGTTTGCCTTCTGGTAAAGCAAAATAAGGTTTTTTGGAATTTAAGGAAATGGAATATCTCTTGCATCTTTCGAAAATGTGCTTCAGGTCACTTAAATGTTTGTTCCTATCCTTAGAATAGACTTTGATGTCATCCAAGTAAATAACAACTGATTTATTAATTAGACCTTTGAAGGAAATGTCCATAGCACGTTGAAATGTGGCACCAACATTAATGAGTCCGAAAGGCATCTTCTGATAGGCATATGTTTCCCACTTGGTCCTGAATGTTGTCTTCAATCTATCATCTGGATGCATAAGAATTTGATTGTATCCTGAGAATCCATCTAGAAAAGACATCAATTCGGAGCCTGCAACTGATTACAATATGTGTTCCATAGTAGGCAAGGGAAAATTATCTTTTTGACAAGATTTATTCAGGTTTCTAAAATCAATACAAATCCTAATATCATCGTTCTTTTTCCTTAAGGGTACCATATTCGATACCCACTTAGAGTGTCTAACAGGAAAGATTATTTTGGCCTTTAGAAGCTTGTTTAATTCAAATTTGATTTGACTCTTAAGGTTTGGGTGGATTTTGCGAAGCTTCTATTGAACTAGCTTTTCGTTCGAAGTCATAGGTATGGTATGTTGAATTACAGAGGTATCGTAGGTCTTGAGATATGTGTAATCCCAGGAAAAGACACCTTTGTATGTTTTCAACAACCTAATGAATGATATTCTTTCTTTAGATGATAGGTCAAGACCTAGGTTGACATTTTGAGGTTTTTCAGTTGACCCTAGGTTTACTACTTCAAATCTCAAAGTAGAACTTTGAGTTTTGGAGTTGGCAATTTTCTTGAACCTATCCTTTAGATAATAGAGATCTTCCATCTTAACTACAGACTTTGGGATTGGGTTTTGATCATGATTATGTTTGATTTCTAGATCATTCTCATGTTCATCTATGATCTGTTCTTCATACGACCCTTTTGATGTAAGGAAATTAACTATATCCGCATCGTTGTTGAATTCTCTCCAATTTGTTACGTTAACTCTATTGAAAATCTATCTGGGCTAAAGTCTTTTGAGGGTATAATATTGGATGCCACATTAGCAAGTAAGTCAACACTTGCGTTTTGCAGTCTAGGGACTGAAGAAATGTTAAAATCAGAAAAATGAGAAGACAAATTCTAGGCTAACGATTGATAATGTTTAAGGTGCCTAGAGACACAATGAATTGTATTTCTCACATGTTTCACAATTCTTTCAGAATCACCATAGACTTGCAGGTATTTGACATTAAGATCGATGGATTTATACAATCCTTGGATTAGTGCTTCATATTCAACGATATTATTAGTGCACTGGAATTCAAGTCTACAAGCTAGCATGGTTTTCTCTCCTTGTGGATTGATCAGAATGCATCATGCACCTGCATTGTCTTCAGATTTAGAACCGTCCAAATAGAGAGTCTAGAACAGAGAATTATTTGAAACTTTATCTACTAAATTTAGACATTTGGAAGCATCTATTTGTGAAAAAAATTTGATTTGAGAAACTACAATGTTATCTAGAAAGGGAGACCTCTGAGCATTAAAGGATCCAAAAAATTACTCAACTGAGTAATTTACAATGATATTATTAGTGAAGGCAATAGGTTCGTTGCTTCCCTCGAGGTCAGTGACTGTATATTTCATGAATTTGTCTCAGTCTACCATGATTTTGTTTGGTTTACCGCTGTGTGGCAACCACATGTGAGACCAATCAATTGTGAAATAACTGTGCAACTTTTCATAACAATCCCTACTGAGAATCAAACCATAAAATTCAGGGATATCAGCCACCAAAATATCAATTATTTGTCAAACCTTTGGATGAGAGGAAAACCTAATTGAAATTGATGTTATCTCTCCAAGAACCTCTACTTTTGTCCTGTCTAACTGAACTATGTGTACTGCATATTTTTGAGGTGTAATGTTCAATTTGGTACACACAGCTCTTGGCATTATATTTGAGGAGGCTCCTGAATCAACAAGGCAATTATGAAAATTCCTGTTGAAAATTTCATGAGCAGAAATGGAGGAATATCACAAATAGACCTATCACCAATTAGAACTAGATCTGAAGGATCTACTTTGTTTGAGGATGAGGGAGGTTTTCCCATATCGTAGGTAGCTTGAGTAACTACCACAGATGATATATGAGATACATGAACTACTTTTAACTCTCTTAATAGAATTTTCTGTTGCCGCTTGAGTTTAGTGAGCTCATGTAATGAGATGTTTTCTCTAGTCTTTTTCATGTCTTCAACTATATTGTATTCCACTGTATCTGAGATTACCAATGTTTTTGAGGCATTTGGGGAATCTAGAGGAATAGGATAGGTTTGGCTAGTCTTAGATTTCTTAGTTATTGTTTTCTCCTTTGTAGGAGAAGCATTTTTTTGTTTCTGATTTGTGATGGACATGTCAGGAGAGTTTTTACTTCTTGTAGTCACTAGCATTGCTTGTGCCTCTTCTTCATTTGGGAGGATGAAATCCCACATTCCATTTAATTCAATTTCTTCTTCCGTTTTAGCTTCCTCTTCATCTGGTGAATCTTCTTCTACTTCTTGATTAGACTCAACATTTGAAATGGTGTTTGGGGGTTGCGATGCAGAAGAAGGGTTCCTTTTGAATGAGAGAAAAGGTTTCTTGGGAGCAGAGGATTCTGCGACCTGTTTTTTGATTTCAACCATTTCATTAGACAATGTTTTTAATACTTTCTGAAGGACTTCAAGATCGAAAGGGTCCTTTGAAGCTTTCTTCTTAGATTCATTCTTAAATGTTACGTTCTTTGACTTCCTTTCATCTGTTTGTGATCTCTTTTCCAAAGCTATAATTTTTCTTTCTACAGACATGGCTTATTTCATGTTTTCTACAAGAGTAGCCTTATTGGCTATATCTATAAAAATTGCAATATTAGAAGGAAGAGATGATATATACCATTCTATTTGTACATCTACAATAGGTTTAGAGGCAGCTGGGATTTTATTTAGCAACTTGTTAAGTTTGGAGTTGAAATATTTGACCTTTTCATCTGGATTAGCTTTAAAATTAGAAAGATCATTGGTCAAGGATGTGTTGTGGCCAGCAACAACCTCCTTTCTTATTTAGTATTAGTAATAACACTAGATAAGTGGGGACCCTTAGTCAAAAAATTTTAAAAATGAATTAGTGCTTGTATTTCCTTTTTAATAAAACTTACCATCATAAACTTAAGGAAAATACCCTCGAAAAATCTAAAAAAGCTTAAGTTTCACGATAAGGTAAGTTAAAATCATTCTTTAAGAAATATCGCATCACAAAAGGAACAATAGGATACTCCCTTACAAGCCGAATTCTGAGATTGCGAGATTGCGATGCGAGACTACATATTAAAAAATTATACATCTCATCGCATGCATCAAAGACCGCTTACGCTGAAAAATTTTAAACGCCGATATGCGATGGCGCATATCGCAAAATCGCATTTCGTAGAAATCACATTAACAAAATTGTCACATGCCGCGTTCCAACGATATTGCGATATTGCGATATAGCGATATTGTGATAAAGCGACAGGGAAATATTGCGACAAATTGGTGGAATGGTATCATGCAAACGCGATACAGCGATCTGCGATATTGCGAAGAAAATCGCAAAATCACTTCATTGTAGATCTTTCCGGCTCATTATTCAAGAAAACTTTTCCCATGAACCGAGACCTGGTTATGCGCTTTAATGCTAATTAATGAGTTAGTTGCCAGTTGTTAATGAAATATGGTTTTGCGCTTATCAAAGAGTCAGTTCACGTAAGATGGTATAATTTTTATGTCTTCGGCATTTAAAAACTTTCCCATCACCTTTCCTTACCATTACTCTCACCTCACTTGTAAACTGCAGGAACGAAGAACAAAGAACTATACAAAGTAGTACATAGGATATCATGGGGAAGAAAGGCAAAGCTCCGAGCTCTGAAGACAAAGAAATGACACCCCTATATACAAACACCGCCTGTAACAGAGATGCTGGTATCATGACTTGGGAAGGCATGTATAATTTACTTGAAGAAGAAAATCCCAAGGTGACGGAGGTTACAGCTATTGCTGGTTCACAGGGGTCTTCCGAGGCATCAGTTGCAGATTTAGCTTGTTCATTCTTGCACCGGATAACGGCAAGGCCCAAAATTCTCCCCTACATAGATATGATTAAATGGGTACTGGACAGCACGGACATAAAAAACAGACAATTTAAGACTCCGGCTCAAGAACTTACAAAATTATTATTTTCACGAGCTTTACATCCACTAAAAGAAAGCGCACAAGAGGCGAAAATCGCACCAAGGAAGGCCGGATCAAGAAACAGAGGCAGTTTCCGATGCGCGATTAGCGCTAATCGCGCATCACTGGGTAAAACTTCTTGAAATGGAAAGCCTCTAATTGCTCAGTCACCTGTAAGCCCAGAAATTCGGAAAAAGAACACTAGAGGTAAAAAAGTAAAACTTGAATCCTAAAACCAGTAGTAATTGTCTGAAATATCTTCAATATGGTATGTACATATGTACAACAATTGCAGACTGACTGGAGACAGAAGGCTCAAGAAAAGGTAGAATCAATCAAAAGATTAACTGAGTTGAATTGGGATTCTTACTGGGTGTATTTGGTAAAACCACACAGCCAGTGTATGACCCTCAAATGCATCATCAATTCTGCGGAAAAGATGGCGCCAGCGCTTGCTGATTCTGGTTTCACAGGACAGTTGAAGTCTGAAGTCAGCCAACCAACCCTACTCAAGCAAATGCTGAATGCTTGTGATTTCAAGGATCAGATAAAGAAGTAGTTAGTTGTTAAGTTTAGATTCAATATTAGTATTAATTTTTCTTTACTTTTGCCTAGAAAAAGGACGATCATTTAAACCATATCCTACATTTTTGTAATAAGTTATTTTTAGATTTAGTTAGTAGTATTTAAACCCTTCTCATGCATTTAGAGAAGGGTCCAAAAATTTATCAAAAACTTGTCCTCAGAACATGCACTTTTGCACCCTCCGAGGAGGTTTTGATGAATGAATGGAACATGATTTATTGATTTTTGCATTTAATATCTGCTACTGATGTTGCATTTCTGTACTCTTAGTGGATGTTGGATTAAGAAGAGATAAATCATTATTGCTTGAAGCTCATGAGTAGAACTAGTTGTAAATGGTACTTTTATCTCTTAACTATTTCTGCCTCTGTGTTAAAGTGATATTCAAGTTCGGTTGTTTATATATTAATGCGTGAATGCCTGAGTTGTCATTTGGCACTTTTGTACAATGATAGCTATTTATTTATGCATAATGTATGAGTAGCTTATTATGTGATATGTTTTTCACAACTATTTCATCTAACTTCTTATACGAAGTGGTTTATCTATATTGAAGTATTTTCTCATAATAGTTGAATGATCTTTATTACCAATTGTTATTTGAAATCTTCGCGTAACAGAAGTATTACACCCCGGGTTAGTGTAGACTTAGATATTTCTATTTATTAGAATACAAATGCATGTCATTAGATTAGAATTAGAATTAGAACATCTCAATTAGGAACTGTTAGATCAGAAATATCAATCTTTCTCACACACACACATAAATTGGGAAATTGGTCCCATATCCCTAGTCGAACCCACTATACCAAACGGAAAAGGAGCTGCCAACCAAGGTCCGGACTGGGTGGGTATCCCCCTTGTTGTAGACCCAATTTTCGGGGCTTCAACAGGATGCTATGGTCTTATCATCACCAAATTTTTCAAGGAATACTTTTTGAAAGGTATCCCAGTCTTTAATTGAACTTGCTAGAAGGGGAAAATACCAATATCCAACATATCCTTGGAAAGTATAAGGAAACAGTCTGATTATAACATATTCATGTGCAACCCCATTAAGATTCATGGCTAACATAAAATTATTTAGATGTTCTTCGACCGGGAGAGCATAGTCAGGATTGTATTTAGGCAAACATTTTTCTAGGTTTGCTGGGAGTGCATTTGGATTTGCAACTAGAATAGCACCAAGATTTGTCTAAGGTTGATTGGCCATAACTTGAGTTGGAGACTGAGAAGATCGGAAAGTCAATCCAGAAGTAATTATAGATGGCGAAGAACTTACTACTGGGTTAGTAGTACTAATGATATTACTAATTGGAGAAGTGGATAGTTGAGAAGTCATGGATTGAGTAGAAGTGAATGGGGAAGTAAATGGATGGAAAGGTGATGTGATCTTGTTGGTATCTGATTCATATCTTGATGAAGTAACTTTCCTACATCATGGAGGGATGGGGAACTTGAAAGGGGTGACCCCAAGCGTTTCACTTTGCAGTATAGTCAATACGCCAATTTGTTGTAATAAGGAGGTAACACTTTCTTTAGAAACTTCGGGTCTCTCTGGTTTCTTGGAGAAATGGATATCTGTTCCAATTTTTGTATCAAAGAATGAATTTCAGGAGACTCGGGAGTGTAACATGGAGAGGGTGGTTGCTTTACTACTTCAGGAGATGAGGGAGATGTTTCTACAACTTCAGAATTCTGATCAAGATATTCTGACTGAGATCTAGAAGGTGTATAAATTGTGGAAGGGTTTTGACTCTTATGAATGTTTTGTGAATGATCTTTAGGTTTATATGCCATTCACAGTCGAATGCCCTCCTTCTAGCGCCAAAATGTTGTGGCTTCATAATTCTGCTGCCAAAACATGGGGGATAACCACCCGGTCCAGACCTTAAGACAACTCCTTTTCCGTTTAAAGTGGTGGCTCCGACTTGGGATAATGGGACCAATTTCCCAGTGTGGTTTTTAAGATGAGAGTGGGTGGTTCATGAGTGTTTTCAATATAATAATGATAATATAAATGACTTATTTTATGATTTGATTCTCTAACTAACTTATTCTAATACAAACCCGAGTATTCATGTGTGGTATGCGATCTACAAAGATATCTGCTCAACTTGTGATAATAAAGATTGATCACAACTAAACAGAAATGATAACATATAAAGATAATTTCTTTGACTAAATAGTTAGTCAAACAAATTTATAAAATATATCACATATATGATGAGTTATATGTGAAAATCACAATTTCAGTTAGGCATCATACAAAAGTGCAATTAATGCTTAACAAAAACAATAAACCTCACATACAATTCATGAATGTAAAGTTTTTCCACTAATTAAATGTAATGAAAATAAATCATATAAGATAATGTTACCATATGTGAAAAGTGCTGCTCATTTGACAAATGACATATACCAACTTCTTTCTTCAAATCCAATTGTCTCCCAAGAATACAATAGTGCATCAACAAAGGAAAGTAGTCTGATATCTAAAAGAAATGATCATGTTCCATAATTTCACCAAAGCATTCACGAAATTACAATAGTGCATTATTTGCAAATGTTTTTCATAAAATTATAGACCTTTCTCTAAATGTGTGAGAAGGGTATAAATACTATTCTAACTAATGTGCAAAAATAGATTATACAAAATTGAGGAGGTTTCAAACAATCTTCCTCCTAACTAGGTAACTAACTCCAAAAATAAACAATGGCTAAATGAACAGAACTAATAGGATGCCTTGTTGTCTACTAGCTTTTCCTTCAAATTGCATATATTGGTCATCAGTTGAATTTGACGAGGTGCCCCAAAATGTGTCCCGAGCTGTCCTGTGAAAATCACATCGGTGAGGGGTGGCAGCATCTGCTAAGTTGTATGAAGGGAACAGTTAAGAGTCATAATCTGGCTATGTGGCTTGACGAGGTACTGCCAATATGACTCCCAGTTGGTCTTGGTCAATTTTGTAATTGCCTCTCTTTGAGTCTCCACCTTTTCTTGCCAGCTTTTGTATAGAGCACTTAAATCGGGAATTTCTTTCAGATTGCTTTCTTTAATAAGGTTGGTGGCAAACAAGGTGTGATTCACTGCCTTAATGATATTCTTTGATACCTCAACTGCCATTGCGACTGCCATCTCGACCTGTTTGATTCTCGCATCCCAATCCATGAAGAGAATGTCTTTATGAGTTTCCTCAATCTCAGGTAGATTGGCTTTCTTTCTGTATTCTGTTTCTTGCCATTCGATGAACTCAGAGATTCTGGTGTTTAAATCATTAAACTCGGTTCTCTGGTCGATTGCCATATCTATCAGCTGGTCGCTAGTAGTTAGATAGGGATTAATGTGTGACATCTTTTGGCAGAAATACTCCTGTTGTTTCACCAGAAGGGAATTCAATTCCAATGCCTCTTTAATAAACTCCTCAGTAGTGGGAACATCCTTGTATCTTTCCATGGTTTGCTGCATTTCTTAGAGCCGCATTTCTTTGGCCGATATATCACCTGCATGGCTTATTTTCAAGACCTCCATGTCTTGCTGCAATTGTGTGAGCTGCTCAGCTGCTTGCTTATTTACGCTTGCTTTCTCTGATTTGAGATGTTGCTCGAGTTGTGCAATCCTCTCCTCTTTTTCCATTAACAAAGTAGAGCCTTCAATATCCTTTTCCATAGTGGCCGATGCATATGCTCCTGTGAACTGTGATAGTCTAGTCAAGTTCTCAGTCGGATTGAAAGCAATGTCCTTCCAAACAATGTCCATCGGCTCGTTTCTAGGTGGGAATTCGGGTGTATCTACCCTTTTCCTTTTTCTTTGTCTTCTCAGTAAAGTATTTTGGAGAGGGCTATAGGACACATAAAGTGGAGGTATTTCAATTACTTTCAAAACAATTTCTAATGTGGGTAGAGCAGGGGTAATTTCAGTATGCTGGGATGTTGTTGCTTGTTCCTTCATAGGCTTGGACTACTCATCAATAGACTTGGGCTCTATATCCTTATGAACATGTAACGGAGTTTTATATTCCACTATTTCTTGGGTATTTGTCACTTTGGGAGTGCCTTGAAATTTCTTATTAAAATGATCCTGCTCCTGCTCCAAACTACTACCTTTGACCTCTAAATTGATTTTTGTAGTCGGAGTACTCATCACTTGTTTCTCAGCTGACTTCCTGCTGGACTCAACTGTGTTATCTGCGTCTTGGGGTTACCCTGTGTCTAGTGTCTTCTCAGTATTTACCTAAGAATCTACTTGAGAACTAGGACCTTCACTGTCAACAGTGAAATTTGGTGTAGGCTTATCCTCAAGCTTTAACAAATTCATTGGGATCACTTCAAGCCTTCCGTTTCTGAATTCCTGAAATCTTTGAAAATATTCAAGTTTTAGATTTGCCTTTACCCATTTGAACGCTTGTTTGAAGGATTCGGCCGCTATAACAAGTCTTCAAAACATTTATCCTCATGGTTGTATTGCTTGAGCTTTACTGCAGTAGTGATATTATATGCCACTTTATTTGGATCAAATTTCCTCTTAGGCAATGTATGAAGCCTGAGGGCTTCCATATGTGTTGACTCTTTAGTAGAATGAAAAAAATTTGCTAAAGCAAAAGAACTGCACTGATAGGAAAAGAGGGCCATAATGACTTCTTGTTGTCTTTGAGAACTTTAGTCAGGCCTTTTCCCATGGTTTGGTAGGCAATCTCTCTTGCTAATAATTTATCAAAAACATATAAGGAGGACATGTGGATTGGCTGTGCTACCAAAAACCCTAATGTAGGTGAACCATTCTTAAATGAAATATTTTCCGACAGTAAAAAGGTATGTTGCAGCTTCTTGGGAAAACCTGGGGGCTTTCTTATTGAAAATTATTTGATGTAGGGTCAACACAACAACATGAAATATTTTATAGAAGTGAGGTATATAATGCAATTCCCATATTTGTTTATGACTGAGATGGATTGGGTAGGGATCTTGTAAGGTCCATTTCCAACCCATGGTTGGAATTGTCGTGCAAAAACAGATGACATCCATAATGTAGGCATTAAAATAGAACGAAGGGAGGTTATCTGGAGAGGAGGCTCTCTTTTGTCAATATTCTATAATGGTGGTGGCTAGGTTATCAGATAGGATGGAGGGCCAATTCATGATGTGGGAATTAACATAGGCATCAATCAAAGGAATCCATTCTATGGAAAACTTAGTATTATTAGGTAGCCCATATAATCTACATAACATAGTTGCTTCATAGTTGTAGGGGTTTTCCAAAGAGGCTATAGCATACATACCCGATTTTTCATATTTGAATTTGTTGTCCAATACTCTCCAACCCTGAATCAGCTTGAAGGGGTTTGGGTCCTTCTTTGCGAAATTGGTCACAAATGTGTTGTCGTAGATATCCTGAGGGTTAGGTATGTGGTACATTTTATTCAAGTCCTCTACTCTGAACGACCCTATGAGCTCCATTCTTGAATTCTTGAATTACCTGTCTTCAATGATGAGGTTTTCGATCACCCACCTGATCACATCTGTGTATGGAAGGATTTTAGCTCTTGCTCCTATCCTATGAAGGAAAGAATAGGAAGAATCTCTAAATTGAAGTCTCAAAGGCCTTGTTGAGTCAGCTATTTCTCTCGTGACAGTGATTTTAGGACGTTCTTCCTCAAGCCTATAGTATATGACCTCCCAAGTTGTTGCGTCTTCGACAGTGTCGCAAACTATATCAGAGAAAATAGGAGCCATCTCTGTAAACTCAGATTCAACAATGGTCTTCTTGCTCTGTTTCTGCATCACCTTCCTTAATGACATGTCTTTTGTAGCTTGTCTAAAATAGACAAGGTATATCAATGCAGATGGTATCGGGTAATTAAGACTGAAAGCTTCTCTGAAATGAATTTGGATAGTGAGAAAGGTTTAATGAGATACTTGATGTTAACTACCCATAACTTGGAAAATGATTATCCTTCCTTGGGCCGCTAAATATTTATTAACCTGTCAATTCGTTCATTTTGATATTTAAAACATAATTATTCCACATGTTTCACTGCTCTTAATCACACATCACATTCTTTAAATGGATACAGTATAGCACTACCAGATGCATAAAGCAAAATGCAATTGTGAATATCACTATATCGCGTTTCGCAAATCGGTAATGGACATTCTAATGGCATAGCTAAATTTCTTGCGAAGTTTGCAAAGTGCGGAATGCGATTTTCAAAATGACAAGGTGCTATTTATTGGGTTATCACAGTGGGATACTTGATCGCAGATCACAATTTTTTGAAGATGTTCTAAGATAGTCACGCAGAAAAGTGTGATTTGTGATTTGGGATGCAGATTTCATCCTTAGTTCCTTTTGCAAGGTTTTTCTAGGTATTTTCTTAGGGTTAGGTATTATTATCCTAAGCCTAAAAATTTAAAAGGGTCCCCATTTATAACTCTAACCTTAGCTATTGTTCTTTATAAATGGGGGGGTTGTTTTGTATTACAACAACAAGGTAACCTTGTATCTAATAAGGAAGAGGAATCCATCCCATTCAATAACTTGTGGTCTCTATGCAAGACAGAGGAAAATAGGTTGAAGGGAGAAAGTGATAAAAGATAAAATAAAAGGAGTCAAACAGTGATAGAGAAAGGGAAAGTTTGGTAAATCTGGTCCTCAAAAGCAAAGGAAGAACATGTCTAAAGTTCAGTGCTATAGATGTCAAGAATATGGGAACTGTAGAAGAGATTGTCTAAAAAGGGACAATAACAAGAGAAACAAGGAAGAAGCCCATATTACCAAAGAAGTGAAAGAACCTAAGAAAAACAAACCTAAGAAGGAGGAAGTGAAAGATCACTACTATGACTGAAATAATCTCCTTCACTGAAAGGTATTCTTCTATTGTGTAAAGTATAGATAGGAAGCCTTGTAAATAAGATAGGACACATCATATTAGAGTATTGAATCATGGTAGAAGCATTAAAATAGCTCGAATCATAGGAAACATGGAGGATGTATGAAATAAAACCTATAAGAGAAATCTATGTAGGATATAGCTCTTGGAAACCTCATTGAAAACTCAAGTTATGCTCATGAAAAGGGAGAAGTCATCTAGTACAAGGTTCATCATACATCTGCCAAAAGGAAACTTCTATTGATGGGGATACTTTAGATCCTCAAGATTTTCTCATAGAATATTCATTGAAAGGTTCACTAATCATGAGGGGAAGGAAGTGTTTCATCAAAAATTCCAAAATTGTGGAATTCATGGGATGATGGTATGATGATGTAACAAAGAAGCAGATCAAAGGAATTACTTCATTCAAGGGAAGATGTTATAAGAAGTTTGGATGACCCAAAGGAAATATGAGGCATGTATGCTTACATTTTATATTAATGAAGTCATGTTATATGTTTGTTGGAAACATGGATCAATGCTCTATCTTGAGAAACATGATCAAAGAAAGAATTTTCTCCCTCAAAGTATGTAGAAATGCATAGGTCACATATTTAATAGATGAAATCAACATAATATGTCTTCATATGGAATATGAGGTGATTGACTATAATTGAGGAACTCTAATTTGAAGTTCATAAAGAAGGAAAGAAAGAGACTGTGGAATATGCAACAATGGAAAAGGTCGACAACATCCGAAAGACCAAGAAGATTTGACTATGTTATCTCCCAAAAAGATATAAAGACTCTGATGGAAAGTCTAGAAAATATGGAGGCCCTTGAAAATACATCAACATGTATGATGGATGTTGATTCCTACTAGAAGATGCCATGATAAAAATACCCTCACAAAGGTAATTATAATTTAAGTGTTCATTTCTTATTTTTGAGCTAGTATCTGGATGGGCTTATGTAAGGCTACCAAAAGGAAGAACTGTGGATGTATTCCCAAAGGAACATGTAGAATAATGTAAGATCCTCTAAAAAAATCATATGAAGAAGGCAACATGACATGAAGAAAGGCCAGATATAGGCTGATGGATCACTTTCGCATGAAAGAAGTGATGACATGACTGACTCTTGGATGAAAGTGGTAAATGGTTTGTGCCCTGTGTAGAAGTCCCAAAATATGAAGACTCTGTGATGAAGGAATTCATAACATTGAAGGAAGGAGTTCCTCAAGCAGCTAAGGAGCTATTGTAGGTCCCTAATTAAGAGGGAACTTGGAAATAAGTTTCTTACTTGGAAGAAACATGGAAATTCCTAATCCAAGAGGGAGCTTAGGTACATTCCTTCTATAGGAATGAGTACATTCTTTTATTGGAATAGGTATGTCCTCTCTAATTGAGAGGGAGATATAGACTCATCATTCTTGTCTTAACTTGGGAAGAAAGAATAGAGGATTGGGTAATCATTTAGCATTTGATACTCTTTAAGGATGAGATAGGGCATCCAAGATAAGAGGAGTCATGGAGGACCTATATTCTTTGAGTATTGGGAGTCCAAGATAAGAATAGTCCTTATGGACACACCCTAAGAACCTGGGTGGGGTATTTTCCAAGAGAGACAATGATTAGGGTGTCTATAAATCATTGGTCTCGCCAGCAGTGAGCTTAGATCTTGTGGAGAGATAGAGTTGTTAGTGAAGGCCTTTCTATGCAACAACATTAGTTGATATGACGCTATACAAATGGGTCACCAATCTGATTCTTCTTATGAGAAATCCTTCAGATTGAGAATGAACAAATACCATCATGAATGCCTCCCTAGTTAAGAGGTATTGTTGAAAAGTGTAAGTAGGTTCGGCCTTCATAATGACATGTAATTGTGATTTTTTGTAAAGAGATGTAAAGAGGAAAAATAAAATTTTTGTAATGTTTGCATCATGGGTTTCATGAGCAAGAGATTTTATTTTAGTAAAGGCTCCCATTGCAAGCTTTTAGGAATATTTTCATCTAGTCATAAAAGTCTAAAAGAGTCATCGTCATGTAATGAAGACATGTTACACATTGTAAAGAGTCATACTTGTTTATGTAAAGTCATCCTCCAAGACCTTGTCACTAGCTCTCATGAAGTTGGCCTACAACAAAGGAATAATTTTAGAAGGTGAAGTCAGCCTGTTATAGGGATCATGTTGGCCTAATGGACATGGACCAAAGATTATATATACACATACTCGGCCTCATTTGGAGACATTAAATTTGGTGAAGGAAGTTTAAGAAGAAGTGTGAAAATGAGTCTCTAGATCAACGAAGGAGGAAGAGAAATAGTGAAGGAAGAGGGACATCATTAGAATACTATCTCAATGCCAGATTGCCCTCACATGTGTGAAAATTTGCAGGTCCAAAAGGTGACGAGGTCCGAAGTTTGCAGTAATAAAAATGTGATCAATTTTAAGAATGGACTTCGCTCTAGGAGGCCGAGTAAGAAGGTGAAATGAGTCTCTTTCTTGAGAAGACTATACAAGGAGCAAAGAAAATCTAGGGTTTCTGTGGTGGAGTTCTTGAATGTCAAGAAGAGGCTAAAATCCTAAAGGAAGTCAAGAAGCAGAGGAAGAAGAGCATATTGAAAAGAAGGCTAGTGACTTGGTATTGGGAGGATTCTAGTGTCAAAGGTCTTTTTCATGGTCTTATTATTCGTCAATTGAAGATTTATAAGAATATTTCTGTTTGGGTTTTCCTCTCAAAGAGTGAGAATTTTTTGCCCTTGCTGACAAGCCTATATACTGTGTCTTTTGTCTTCTTATTTTTCATGATTTGGTAATTGTGTTGATGAAAAGAACATAATAATAACTCAAGAAGAGAATATTATAATCAAGAAATAAAAGGTATGTCACAAGAAATTATCATAAATAGAGAAATCACTTAATTATTGATGCCCTAGATTTCTCAACACAAAAATTTGGCTTGCCAAAAATATGTTGCCTAGAAAATTTCCAGGAAACACACATGTGAGCTAGAAGATAGAGATATATAGATGCTAAAGATGAATTTTTCCTTTTGGTCCTTCTTTATCCTTCTTCTCCTTTGCATGGATGCCTAGGAATAGACTTTCTTGTGCGAGGCTGAATGGTGTCTTTGTGGAGGAGGTTGAATGCTTTTATATAGTATTTTACCTTTGCGAATGGGTTTAACTCTTCACTGGGGCCGAATTGACTTGAGGGAGGGTCAAATTGACTATTTTGGAGCCAAAAATTCAAATTTCAAATTTCAAATTTTTCTCTTTTAAATATGACATGAAAAACATGTCTTATATAAATTCTTTCAAGGGATAAACAAAGAAAATGGCATAAATAACATGTCTTACAAATTATTTATACATTAAAAGGGCTAAAATATAAATTTTGAAGGCCGACCATAGCTAGAAAATTCAACACTCGCTCTTAGTTAGGAAGGCATTCCTAATGACTAGATAGATGTTCTTTTAGTTGAAAATTTTTCTCTAAGAAAAGGTTATAACAAATCATCACCATAATCAAGTCATAATTGTGACACATGGTAAACCAATAGCATCAATCAATTACCATAATCTGGTCAGCACATTAGACCTATGGTATATCCTTACCATAATTTGGATCAATAATTCAGACATGATAAATCATCAACAACTAATTACCATAATTCATGTCAGCACTTCAGACGTTCGGTATATACTCACCATAATTTGGGTCAATGCTTCAAACTCATGATACTTCATTTAACATTAGCCAATCGCCATAATTCGGCTTGATATCTAACACATGGTATCCAAACTATTCTTGGTTCACCATCATTCAGTTCAATGACACGTGGTGAATCTCCAAAGGCCACACTTTAACTATATAATCCAATCCCCGATGCTAAATGAACTTGATTCTCTAGGACCATTCTTCTTCATTCGAGTCAACATACTAGACACATGAAGAATAATTTTCCTTTTCCAGACCATTCTCCCTAATTCAAGTCAATATACTTGACACAGGGATGATCTCAATTTACAATTCTATATAATCATCACTCCCTCTCAATGAGAGAGGGCATTCTAAAAAATTCCAAGATTGTCCCTAAAGTATACAAACTTTTGTCTAGACAGAGGCTTTGTAAGAATATCAACGATCCACTCACTAGTAGAGACATAGTGGAGCTTCATTAATCCCTTATGCACCATGTCACATGAAGTGGTAATTTATCTTGATGTTCTTTGACCTGTCATGGAAAACCAAAGTATTTGTCTACTTCAAACAAGTTTTATTATCACAATATACTATGGTCGGCTCTAGCACATGATTAAATAGGCTTACGAGTAACTTCTAAAGCCACACTACTTCACAAATCTCTAAATTTGTTGCAATATATTCTACCTTAGTAGTACTAACTGCAATAGATGTATGCTTCCTGCTCATCCATAAAATCATACAAACCCCAAACTAAAGCAATCTCAAGAGGTACTCTTTCTATCATCAACACTCCTTGCCTAATCTGCATTTGTATATCCCTGTAGCTCTATGTCACCATTTGATGTATATCTCAAATAATAATCAATTGTACCACATAAATGCCTCAATACATGATTTTCTACAATCTAATGATCATCTCTCGGTTCCACTTGGATCTGGCTTCAAGTGTTTACTACAAATAAAATGGATGGCATGCTATTAACTAAATACATTAGTGAGCTAATTAGCTTCTAGTACATGAATGGATCTACCAAATCTAGCTCAGAGTCTTTCAACGTTTCAAATTTATCACCATGGGAGTTTCCATCAATTTACAATCCAATATTCCAAACTTTTGCAGGATCTTGATAACAAAATTTCCTTGAGCAAGGAGGATTTCCTTTGAAGTTTCCTTAATTCTAGTCCCAAGTAATAGTGCATCAACCCAAGATCCTTCATATCAAATTCAAAGGCCAACTCCCTCTTACATCGAATAATGAGATGCTCCACACCTATCAAAAATGACTCATCAACATATAATAATATAATCACAAGTTCATTCTTCTCGACCTTGAAATATAGGTTTATATCTACATCACTTTTGGAGAAACCAATTCTTGTCAAGTAGTTGTCAATTTGTGAATACAAGGCTCTTGGTGTTTGCTTAAGTCCATACAAGGCTTTCTTCAATCTATAGACATAAGACTCTCTTCCATGAACCTCAAAACCTTGATTTTTTTCAATATAGGCTTCTTCCTCAAATATGCCATTAAGAAAAGCAATATTTAAATCCATCTTAAGTAAATTCCAACCCATAGAAGAAGAAATAGAAATAACAGATCTAATGGTAGCATACTTGGCAACCATAGAAAAAGTGTCATCATAGTCTTCTCCCTCTTTCTGGGAGAACCCTCCAACCAAAAATCTCTCCTTGTATTTATTAATACTGCCATCCACTGTATGTTTGATCTTTTGTACCCATTTGTAAGTCACTATGGATTTCTCTTCAGGTCTAAGCACAATCTCCCATACATCATTTTTCATAATCGATTGGTATTATTCCAACAGCCCATCCTTCCATACTTGTTGGATAGTTGCTTCTTCAAAAGTGGAAGGTTTAAAATCAATAAGATTAGTCATTTGTGTTGCATATCAAGAATATCTATTAGGTCTCTTTCTTTCCCCGAAGGCGTTATCTGGTGTTTCATGTCCTTTTACTTCATGCAAGATAGATCTAATCCAAGCTAGCCTCTTCCTAATTTAAGGAACAACAATCAGATCCACTAGTTTTCTAGACCCTTTTGGCTCTTCTTTACGATCTATGAGATGCTTTACAATATTGTATGGACCTATACCTTCTTCCTTGGGAGTTTCACATTATTTTCCATCATCAAAATCCATGGAAACTTCTTTATATTTCCAATAGACAATTTTTTTATCAAAGGTAATGTCTTGACTAACTTCAACTTGTATTTGAACTGGAACATAAATTCTATGTCTTTGAGGACTCATTGTATCCAACAAAGGCTCCTTCATTTCCCGAAGCCTCTAGCTTCCTTCTCTTATCTTTAGGTATATGGATATAAATAGGACAACTAAATATTCTCAAATGACCAACCTGTGTTTTTGTCTAGTGAATGCTTCTTTGGGAGCCTTATTTTCTAGAACTCAATGAGGACTTCTATTTTGAATGTAGACAACTATCATAGATGATTCAATCCATAGAAACATAAGAAATTATTGATCATGCATCATTGCCTTGACATATTATTCAATGTTGTATACTTTCTTTAAGCAACTCCATTTTGTTGTGGAGTAGAAGTCATTATCGATTCCCTTTAATCACAACTTCTTTGCAAAAAGAAACAAGCTCCTTAGAAGTATATTCTCCTCCATTGTAAGATATTAGGATCTTGATCTTCTTTCCCTTCAAAATTTCAACTTCATCCTTAAACTCCTAAAGCTAGTCAAAGACCTCATCCTTTGTCTTCATGAAGTAAATCCATTTCATACGAGAGAAATCATCAATAAATGTTACATAGTATAAGGAGCCCCAAAGATATTTATTGGCATTGGACCACATACATCAGAATGGACTAGATACAAAATTTCCTTGGATCTACTTTCTCTGGTTGGAAAAGGCTTCTTGTCATTATTTCCAAGTGCACAACCTTAACATACTTATTCATGCTCCACCTGCAATTCTAGAGCACTTGAAACCATCTATTTTAAAGTAGGAAAAGATCTATAGTGAAGGTGAGTGTATCTTCTATGAAAAATATCACATTGATTAATATCCTTATGTACAAATGCTTGACCAGGTTAGTTCAAGAGTATATAAAACCTTCCTTCACAGATTCCAGTTACTCTATCATAATCTATACTACAGCCCTTTGGCCATACAAGAAATTTTCCATCAACAAATGCTACTCTATCTCCCTTATCTTCCAAACATGAAATAGAAACCAAATTCTTTTTCAAACCAGGTACATAGTATATTGCTTAGATGAACGTTTTCACCTAATTCCAACTCAATAGAAGTCTTGACAATTACTTTGATTGCATAATTGTTGTTGTCTCCAAGCTCTACCTTTTCGGATAATCTTTTTTCCATTAAGCTTGTGCAGTTGCCAAGATCTCCTGTCATGTGCCTTAAGGCACCACTATCTACTAGCCATAAATCATCAATATCTGCAATAGAAACTGTAAGAGAAGAGAAATAAAAAAAATAAAAATTCACTTGACGTTGAGAATTGGCAACATTAAATTCTAGTTTAATTTTTCCTTGAATTAAACTGAGAATTAAAATCGAATTCTATTCTCATAGAAAATTGTAAATAATTAATTAAGTTTAATTAACTTAATTAGCTTAGGAATTTTAATTTGGAAGTCTTTCTGTAATCATGTATTTGTTCTCCCTAAATTTTAGGGGTCTAGGATGAGTTTATTTAAGTTGTAATTAGATAACTCAGTTTGAATGAGTTATAGACAGTTAAAATAGTTCTAATTTTTGGTGGAACTGATAGAGGATTAGAAGTGAGTTGGTGCACTAGTGCATGTGGTGAAGTAAAATTATAAGTGCAGACATGAACAAATTCCTCTAGCTCGATAATGGGTCTAGCCACAACAGATACATTCTATGGAAGATTTCCTTAGGTTAGAATCAATCAAGAGGGCCTACCTCTTGGGCAATTATCCTGCTTGATGATGTCCTCGCTTGCTCGCTCCAGCAATCTCTCGCTTCCTTCTTCAAGCTCCTGAAACAAGTAAACAACAACAACACACAAACATAATAATAGATAAATTGCAATTCCACCTACTTAACAAGTCAAGAAACATTAAGACATGAATATGTAATATTACAAAACAGGTAGGAAATAAATCGATAGTTTCATATATTAATATCAAAGAGAGATTACAACCATTCGTCTTGACATTGCAGTCTTCCTTTGACAAGACTAGGTTCCCACACACTTCTTCTAGCATTCCTTGATGGCCTCAATTAACAATAGTTTTAAGGCTCTTCCCTTTAGGCTTCACTTCAAACCAAAACACACTTCTCCCTCACACAACTAGATAGATACAACTAGTAATAGCTTGCTTGTCTACTCCAAACCAAAATAGCACCAAAACTTTGCAACTATAACACTCACACACTAGTTTGTGCTTGGGAAGAAGGGAGGTTTATATAGGAAATATGGATGGGAGATGGATCCTTTTCTTATGGGATAAGGACTTATCCCTTGAGGTAGTTCCATCATTGTAGGGGAAAGGAGCCCAAACTGTCATTCTCGACCCCATTTGGCCAAACCATTTACCAGACTTTTGTTACGAAGCTTCTAGAGATGGAAGCTTAAGCTATAATTTTAAAAGAATTTCCATAACAGGACTGAAGTGACTGGAACATAACTCAGTCGCTCTAGTTAGTGTGAGGAGTAGCAATAATCTCTGCACATCAGCGTAGGGAAGACAAAGGCCATTAGTGTCGGTCCTATAAACTGGGAAAAACAAAAGTTTAAGGGGAAATGGTGCAAAAGGGAAATGATCTGCTCATGAAGAGGGACACAATGGAAGTTTCTTCATGAAGGAAAAGCATGTGGGGTTCACTGTAGAGGTCCTCCAGGATCAAGGAATGGGGAGTATAGGGACGGTGACAAAACATTGTGTAACAGATGCCCCCTAAAGTGTGAAGGTGGAGCTAGAGTGAGGGATGAAATGCTTTATAAATCAGTGTGGGGAACAGTCTGCCATTGGAAAGCCTGCAAGCAAGTACATATACATATACATAAAATGAGATCTCCGTCAAATGATACCTAAATCATGGCATGGAAGCAACCATCTAGAGAATGATCATGTAAATGGATCCAGGTATGGGCGCAGCCATCCGTCAAAGAGGATCATAATGAAACCAAGGTATGGTCGCAACCATCCGTCAAAGAGGATCATAATGAAACCAAGGTATGGTCGCAATCATCCAATAATGAGAAGGATCACATATGATAACTCATGGTCTGGTCACAGCTAGCCATCTACAAGAGACATGCATATCATCACAACTATGTCACACCACTTCGCAACCTGGAATTTTGTGATTTGAGTCTAGGGTCTTGCTCTCCAACACGACCAAATCAAAGTATGGATCCTAGCATGTGAATAGATGTGTTGACATCGAACATGCTAGAAAGTCGCTTGATTACTGGTCAATGATGTAAAATGTTAACGAGCTCGAGAGAAACCACCAATAATGATAATGGTACTCAAGGTACTATCAGCACAATTCACAGAATGTGAATATAGGAACTAAAATCGAACACGCTTGAAATCACTCGATCGAAAGCCAATGATGTGAACTTGTCATCGAGTGCGAAGAACTTTCCATTAGGGCATGCAAGCTGTAAGGTACCAGAAAGGAGTCTCTCGGTCAACTTCTCGGATAGTGAGTTGAAGTCGACGAAAAGCGACCGTGTTGAAGGAGGGCCATAATGAATCCCACATCATCGACGGGAGATGAGAGGATGCAAAATGATTTTGGATGATATAGAGAATTAGAGGTAAGTGTAACTACAGAAGGAAAAAACTTGAACATATCGACGACACAATTGGAATTTTGGCAACTTTTGGATCCATAGGATCGGTGGTCATGATGACATAGCAGAGATCAGATGGAAGGAAAAATGAATGACCCAAACCCAGGAAGGTCAACGATGCCAAAGAGGATGTCCCAACTCGATACAAAGCAAAGAGTGTCACGTTCAAGAGTGAGCTGCCGACACGACTGATAGATTTACAAATTCCCCCCCACCATTTCTGGAAAGTACCCCAATCATTTTTTAATCACAAGCTTGAAGGGGATAGCATATGCTTGCATTGTAAGTTCATCCTTCAAATGAATATGGCCTAGTGAGTTTAATGAGCCCTAGGAAGGAGAAGCTCATGTTTGTCATGGTGACGAATCCGATGTCATTTAATATTTTAACGATTCTAACAAAGGTGTAACTTGCTATCTATTTCATGTTTAGAGAGTTTGAAAAAGACATGTAAAAGAAGACTCCACATGGTCCCTTTTCATACATTTGTGTCTCTCAAGTCTGAAAAGGTAGAAACCAATACTCGAGAGCACCACTTGACCATTCCAATCAAGGAGTACCTTTTTTGTAAATAGTGCTTCCTAGCCCGAAAAAAGGGGTAAACCTATATTGGGCGCACGATGTTTCACATCCATTAACGAGTTCGAAACGACAAGGGCTCGACCATATTTTTGCTTTTAAAGGGTCAGAAAAGAGCTGAAAGTGGACCCCCCATTTTTATTTTCTTTAATGAGTCAAAAAGGGAAAAAATACTCGACAATCTTTTCATATAAGTTTAATGAGTCAAGAAAAGAGCTGAAACGTGACTCATCATCATTGTCGAACATCCATCACCTATCACTGCACAAGTAAGGTAAAGTGTATTATCGAGTCCTTGAGGCAAAATAGGTCAAAATATTTACAAAACCTGATATTTTCATTAAAAAATGAATGAAAAGGGGAAAAGTAAATATATTTTTACCATTTACCTTTTTACCTTTGCTGTGAAGACTTTTTACCCACTTTCGCCCTAGTTGTTCCGAAGCAATTTGCAGGAGATTCGGGAGGTCAATTGATGAGCCGCTAGTTCCAGGTAACAACTGAAGCCCTAAGCTCCATTTTCATGCTATTTATTTCTTCTTTTAGCCATTTTTTGGATTTTTAGGGAGGTTTTTGAAAATATTTTTAGTCCTTGGTCGACACGATTTCCAGGCACAAAATTGCGCTGGTCGAGGGTGATTAGCAAATCCATCCATGCCGATCGAGGGTGATTAGCAAAGCCATCCAAACCGATCGATGCAACCATTTTTAAAATAGGTGCGCCAATGCCATGGATAGGGAAAAATCCTATGTTCTAAAAAACTAACCATTTAATCTTGAATTTTATGTGCCAAGGATGATTATTGACTCCAACTAATGGCTTTTGCAGGAGATAATCACCGAAAATGGTGGATTGGAAGGAACGAGAACATGAAGATGTTGAAACCTAGGCAATGAATGACCCAAATTTCCTGGAGGCTTTGAGGACTTGCGGGCTCCTCAAATTCTTCCGTACACTAGGAATGTGGGCCCAACCCGAGTTGCTTTGATACCTAATAAGCCTTTGGGACATTAATCGGGAGATTTTTGTCATTGGCGACTAGGAGATGTAGTTGACAACTTCATATATTTACTTCATCACTGGATTGTCTCGCAGAGGTGAGCCAATGAACTTGTATGGGTCAAGTTCGATCGAGGCAAGCATATCTTCCTTGCTTACTGAACACTGCCCTGGGGCCATGAAATCTAAGAGTGGGAAGATAGAAATTTCCAGTGTGTGGGATCTAACACTTAGGGTGCTTCTACTGACTATCAACAGAGTGGCGGGGTCCCAGGTGGAACATGAGACTAAAAAGTCGAAGTTCCTTTATGCTATTGACTGCACAAATCCCATGATCTTCAATTGGGTAGAGGCCATGAAGATGAACATCAAGTGCTAGTTGTCCAGGGCCACGACGGGGAATCTGAAGCAATATGGCTTCAAATCTATACTTGTGACCTTGTTTCTGGAACGAGTGCCACTTGTTCCAGTATCAGTTGATTGAGGTAGATCCTCCTATGCCACGTGATCCATGGATGGCTCGCTGGAGTCGTTTGATGCCCAAGATTACTAGAGGTCAGCGTATGTCATACTGACCTGTATTCTTCTCATGGCTACGATGACAAAAGATCGTCATGGAGGAATAACCATACAACGACACTGATTTCTGTGGAGATCCAGATATCCCCTTATCAGATGAAGAGGACTTCGATGACCAAGGTAAAAAATAAAATTTTTAATTTTGAGATTTTTTAATTGTTTTTGGTATACATGTGCTTATAACATTTCTCTTGTTTATGCAGATGTTGGACCAGAGCGACCATATGGGATGTCCCCGATAGCCAGGTGTGTCCCCTGCCCTATTGATGTTGTTGCCCCTTATCAAGAAGGGAAAGATAACAAGGAGGAGATTGCAAGGAACCTTTAGGGGTTAACTAATGGTATTCCAGAGTATGCTCGGATAGGAGACATGCCCCGTTAGTCCCAGAGACAAATGGTGGGAATCTGAGATCTACCAATTGCTAAGTCACGTTGCATGAGCTGCCTTGTGCTTCCATGACCACCATGCTGATTTGTTCCTAGGTCCAACACTTACATATTTTTGAGGCCCGCGTGCCACAGATGTATGAGGATTGCGAGCCGCTGATGTTATTTTAGACACACATATTATGTTTTGGGGTTCTGATGTATCAAAAATTCTCACCATATATATATATATATATATATATCTTTATATATATATATAATATATATATATATATATATATATATATAATATATATATTATATATATATATATTATATATATATATATATATATATATTATATATATATATATATATTATATATATATATATATATATATAATATATATATATAGATATAATTCTGTGTGTGTGTGTTGTATTTTCTTGTCTATTATGGTACAAATGGTTTGTCTTATCTTTTACATGTTTCGTAAATGTCTATCCAACACATAATTAGCTAATGCATCTGTCAATGTATTCATGCGTCTAGGAATATGATGATATGTAATATAATCAAAATTCCTTTCTAATAGACGGATATGGAGATACATTCTCAATATTTGAGGGTTCCTGACAGAATATTTCCTCTCAAGTTGAAGGACGATAAGCTGTGAATCCAGGTTGACAACCAATTCTCTTATGACTAGAGCAATGGTTGCTACCAACAGTTCGATGACCGTACTGTATTAAGCAATGTTGTTGGTTGTGCGACCTAGGCAGATACCTTGAAGGTCAATAAACTCACCGTTAGGGTCATAGATAGCCCATGCCATGGATGATAGGTTCTGGGTACTACGACAACCACCATTAGTGAAACCAATGGGAGGAGTCATAGACATCTACAAAGCAAGAAAATCATAGTAAACAAGAAAGTTGTTTGAAAACTATCACACAAAACCATGCTGTACAAAAATGAATCACACACCAATGTACATAAGTAGCCATGCAAGATGAACTAGGCATAGTACTTTTTGAGGTAAAGCATGTTTCGGGGCTTATCGAGAGGATTTCCTTCATAATCAATAAGCTCATAGGCTTCTTTCTACAAAACGTGTTTCACGATATAGGGCCCATGCCACAGAGGTTCGAACTTGCCTGCCCCCAACTTATCATTAGCTTGGTCGTATAATAAGACCAAATCACCCTCAGATAAGGTAGTGAGATGGCAAGTTTCGTCCAGTCGTTCTAAATATAGGAGGCGTTCCTCTTGAGGTGATGTTTCGGGGAGGAGTTCAACAACTAACTTGAGTGAAGGAATGTCACATTTGATTGGTAATGTTGCTTCCAAACCATATACCAGCTGGAATGGTGTGAAACTAGTTGCATCTTTGGTTGAAGTTTGATAAGCCCATAGAGCTTAAAATAGCATGAGATGCCAATTTGACTTGTGCATCCCAATAGTAAGCTGAAGCATTGTGACCAAAACCTTGTTCACGGATTCAACTTGGTCGTTGGACTGAGGGTAATATAGGGTCGAGCCATCGTGGCATAAGCCTAATGCAGATGTCAGCTCTGCCATCATGTAATCTCTAAAATGGGAGCCATGATTTGTTACAATGGCTTGGGGTACGCCAAACCTGGAAATAGCATGGCTAAAAAGGAATTGAGCCGTCGTCTTACCATATACAGAATATGTAGGCATCGCTTCGGCCCATTTGGTGAAATAATCCACAATGACGATAATATAGCCATGCCCCCTCGTCGAACGAGGGTTACATGTCATATAATCGATGCCCCATTTGGCAAAGGGACCAATGGTAATGACGGGGTGTAGGTGAGCGGGTGGGGCATGCATCTTGCGTTGGTAAATTTGGCATTCGCGGCACTTAAAGACATCAAGAATGTAGCCCTTGAAGATAGACGACCAAAAATAACCAGTGCGAAGGATTTTTTGAGTTGTAGTGTAACCAGACATATGAACACCACATGCTCCGAAGTGGTAATCATTGAGAGCTCTTTCAGCTTCCTCGATCGTAAGGCATCGACGAAGAACTGAATCGACACCGACACGGTATAAAGTATTTCCAATAATATGGTAGGGTTGGGAATGATGTTGAATCCTTCGATGATCATCCTTGGTCAATGCAGATCGAAACATGGATGTTTGGAGATACACAATGATATCACCGTACCATGGATCAAGGGTGCTAATTAGGAAAAGGGTCTCATCTAGAGGTTGTTCATATGCACTAGCAGGGAGAGCTTTGGAGGGAAGGGAACAAATCAATTCGGCAAAAACAAGTGACTTCTTAGATTTGGCTGTAGTGAAGACCAAATCGAATTCTTGCAAGATAACGATCCATTTAGAATACCTGCCCCCCAACAATAGTTGAGCTAGGATATAGGTCATAGGGTTGCACTTATAAATCATTATTGTCATATGTAAAAGGATGTAGTGCTGAAAGCGTTGAACAGCCTGAATGGCAGCCAAAGCAAACTTCTCGACATGTGCATAACTTGTTTCAGTGTTGAGGAGATTCTGACTAAGGTAGTAGATTACATGTTCGCTGCCTTTGTCATCGACTTGTACCAAGACCATAGCAATGGTGCTAGGAGCCGCGGCTAGGTAAAGGAATTAATCTTGATAATAGTAAGGTAGATGCAACAAATGAACATTTATGAAAACAACCTTGAGATCGTCAAAAGATTTTTGGGCCACCTCGACCCAAGCAAAGGGAATTCCTTGTTTGAGAAATTGAGTAAATCTTGTGGCTAGCTTGACATAGTTGGGTATAAAATAATGGAGAAAGTTGGCCTTTCCTTGTAGGCTCTGGAGTTGGTGCAATGAGGATGGAGGGGGTAAATTTATAATGGCCTCGACTTTTAGTGGATTCAGGTGAATACCATGCTTGGAAATGATGAATCCGAGGAGTCATCCTGATTCCATGTAGAAAACACATTTGTGTGGATTTAACTGAATGTTATAGTGTCTGCAACATAGAAAATTCTTTCGAAGATGGTTTGGGTGATCTTGGCACTTACGAGAATGGGCAGGAAGGTCATCCAAGTAATGCTAGACAATGTTGCGAATATCATGAAATGCGTAGGACATTTCCCATTGAAATGTGGCTCCAACATTTTTGAGGCTGAAAGGGAGCTTCTTGTACACGAACGTACCCCATGGGCAGATAAAGGCTATCTTTTCTTGGTCAGTTAGTGCGATATTAATCTAGTTATAACCAGAAAAATCATCCATAAAGGAAAAGATCTCACTCCCGGTACATTCATCAATTATTTGATCAATGAAGGGAGTAGGATAGTTGTCTTTAGGACATGCATGATTAAGATATCGATAATCCACACAAACGTGGATTGTGCCTTGCTTTTTAGTTACCAGAACAATATTGGACACCCAGTCTGTAAGGGGAATGAGATAGATGAACCCAGCCTTGAGAAGCTTTTCAACTTCACCCTTAATGGCGGTGGCCTTCATAGGGTGCACTGGGCGAAGCCATTGGCGAACGGGCTTTACATGCGAATACATTGGTATTTCATGCACCACAATGCTAGGATCAATGCCAAGCATTTCTTTGTAAGACCATGCAAACACATCATGAAATTCTTGAAATAGATGAGTATATGTCTTGATCTCATCCGGAGAACAAGATACCCCAATATGAAGATGTTCAAAGATACCAAGTTTGATAGAAATGTCAATCGACATCATTTGGGTAATATTACCCAGATTTCCTTTCGACCATACTTCATGAGTAATAGCCGATGGTGAAAATGGAGAAGAGGACTCTTCGAAAGCAGTAAACATGACCGCCGAGCGAGGTAGGAACAAGGAGCGATGATGAATATCGATCCATGGTGGTTCTTCAAGAGACATGATTTCCATGATACCTTCATCACTGAGGAAGGCCTCGGCTAAGGGATCAGATGATTCCAAAGTGCCAAGCCAAGGGATTGAGAGTACATATCGAGAGAGGTCTTCAACATATGAGAATCGGAGGATGCAGAGTTCGAAACCGAAACAATTTCCACATAATTGACTTCGGCAGGACTAAGCAACATAACCTTGCCCCAAGTATCAACAAGATCTGGTGCAGGTATGATCTAGGGATCAAATTTTACTGAGATCATGTTGACAAAGGCAACACGTGGAGGTGGGAGTGGAAAAATTCCCATTAAGGAAGAATCTTTGAAGAGACCTGCCCCCACACTCTCATAGGGAGCACTAGAGTGCTTGACATATGGAACATTTCCATTCGAGGAGGAAAAGGCAAAGAAAGACAATGGATTGACGGTGACAATTTTCCCTTGATGGGGAAAACGAATCACACGAAACAAGGAGGAGGCCATGACATGCATGGAATGAATCCAAATTCGGCCGAGTAGAAGATTGTAATTGAGATTGGCGTTGACAATTTCTACTTCTACTTGCACTATCTTGCCTTCTAGGGTGATGGCAAGGTTAGGTAAGACACCGAAGCGTCACGAATCATGCCCATCAAAAGCTTCCAAAGTGTTCAAAGACTGGTTCAATGTAGGGGAACCAATAGCCTTCCAACATGCAGTTGACATGATGCAGGTGGAAGCACCTTCATCGATGACAATGGAGTGGATGGTCTTCTCATTGATGATTACCTGAATAAGAAAGGAAATCTGATGAGGGAGCTATGGAACATGGTTCTCCTAATTGAAACATATCAAATTGGAATTGGTGGGATCGATGCCCCTGATGACTGACAACAAAGATTTCAGCTGTGATGGGTAGCTTTGGAGTACCTCGAGAGCCTACATGGCTGACGGTGCCTGAGCCAAATCCTCAACAATATTGTAGTGCTGAGTGGCTTGGGCATTGGGATTATACGAGGATTTCTGCAACACACCTCGAGAGGGTGGCTACGTAGCAGAATCAGGGTTAGGGCACTCAATTTGCAGAGGGCCAGAACTCGGGGTAGAAGAAGAAGGTGCAGCTTCTTTCTCTTTCCCAGCTACCAGAGCTGGAGTTTGATAGTCTTTTGATCGGGTAGCTACATTAATAGGTGTGCTCATCATGAACACTTGAGATCCAGAGGAAGCAGATCGGGGTTGGTCTACCATTTGGGTCTGCTGAGATGGAAACGACTCTTTGAGGACAACAAGGGTCCCTTTGATTTGGTGACTAAATTTGGATCATCTAGGGCAATCCTTAGTGTAGTGATCCTCCTTGCAAATGGGGCAGGGATAATTATGTTTCCGTTGCAAAGATTCGCAAACAGACGATTTGGGAGGACCCTGTTTTGGGGCATCGACTTTAGCTTTGCCTTTGCATTTAGTTTTTACTTTCAAGGATTTGTTCACTGTGATAGACTGGATAGCGTGGACCTCTAAGGTTTTACCAGGGCTAGGTGGATTTTGAGATGAACTATTAGGAGCAGCATTCGAGATCGTCTTCTGTTTGGAAGAAGTTTTAGCAAGGGTCTATGATACTGAACCAATAACTCCATCAACGAGAGGAACAACTGGTGACTTTGATGTTGCAGGATCAGATGATGGCCGTAGAGCATTGGGTAATAACTTGTATAAAGTGCTAGACCAAGAGTAAACTAGATGCAAGTACTGGGCACGAGCGATGGCCTGCTCTTCAGTAACACATCCACCCATAGCTATATTGCGAGCAATTGGGGCTATGAATGATTTGGTAAACCATTCAGTGAGAAATTGATCAACTATATCGAATTTGATCAGGCGACGTCTATGTCTCCATTCATGGATGTGATCAAAGATGTGTGTTGCAGTATCTTACTTAAGAGATGTGAGCAAATAGGTGCCAGTTTCATAGCAAACAAGCAACTGAAAAGCGTGAGGAAAGCCATGGCTAAAGAGTTAAAGTCATGGTAAGTACTTTGAGGTAGCTTGATGTACCATTTCACTGCAGCACCCATGAGGGTTCGTTGGAAAAGACGAAGATGAATGGAATTGTCCACTTACGAGTTCTACAAGCACCAGAGGTGATATGTCATCACATGGGCCTGAGGATCTTCTTTAGCTTTTCCATCGAACTTTGGGCAATCACTTGGTATCTTGGATGACATCGAAGGTCAGTACGTGGAATGAAGGATAGGATCATTCGTAAGGTGTGATACATCTGGTAACTCAAGTGTAGCCAAGAAAGGTAATTGAGTGTTAAAAGGCATGGGAGGCTGATAAGTAGGCCCATAGGGAGGAGCCCATCTCTGCTGGTAAGGTTTTTGGCCCCACAAAGGGGGATTTTGGCCATATGGCATCTAAGGCTACCCCCATTGTGGATTACCTTGACCATAGTGAGGATTTTGACCTTGAATACCTTGAAACTATCCAGGAATAGGTTTTTGATAAGCAACATATGGGTTAAAAGGCTGTTGAGCCTTTTGACCTTGGACATATGGATATGGGACCTGTTGTCCTTGAACATAGGGTTGATGAACATGTTGTCCCTGAATAAGAGGATTCTGGACCTACAATCCTTGGGCATAAGGCTGATACACTTGTTGCCCTTGGACGTAGGGGTTTTGTACCTGGTGCCCTTGGCCAGTAGGATTCTAAGCTTGTTGACCTAGGATAAGAGGTTTTTGGGCCTGCTGCTGCAGGACTTGACCTTGACTCTGCCCCTGTAAGGGTTGACCTTATTGGTATGTATATAAGGGTTGTTGCTGCCCTGGTTGGTTTTGTTGTTGCAAGGGTTGACCTTGCAGTTGAAAAATTTGTCCTTGGGGTTGCATAGGTTGGCTCTGCGAGGGTATGGGTTGAGAGGTGTGCTGAGCATATTGCATCTTATGCTATGCGGCTTGCTACAACTGTTGTAAGGATTTACCTTGCGGTTATTGCAGGTGACCTTGGTGCGGGATATTTTTCCCTTGCTATTGTGCAGAGAACCGTTGCTGCAACAAAGGTTGCCCTTGCGGTAACAAAGGTTGCCCTGGTTGTTGTAAAAGTTTTCCTTGCTATTGCAAGCGTACTTGAACAGTGCCCGAGAAATTACCAAACTGAATCTGGCCATAGCCAGGCTGGATGTACTGCCCATATTGGAGGGTGTAAGGTTGATTAACTAATCCTTGAGAACCATACGGAACGTAAGGATTTTGGTATTGGACCTGAGCCCCATAGGGCTACTGATATTGACCATTGCTTGATCCAGATGGACCAACGGGATTATGAACCTGTTGGTACTAGACATTACTTGATCCAGTAGGATCAACAGGGTTATAAATAATACCAGAAGAGGATTGGTTTATACCAAGCATGTGAGCTTGTGAGCCGCTCAAATTAGTGGCACTTGACACCATAGAAACATTCAAGTTCTTCCCCCTAGGTGGTGGCATAATCTGGCCACTGACTAATGGGACAGAGGAACTGATATAGACAATCTTTGAAACTGTCGGTTGTGACTGACGTGTAACTGGGATCGATGATTCAAGAGTATTCATAACAGTGGGTTGCACTAGGACTGAAGTAACAACCTTTTGGGAAGTCGTGTTCATGACGAACAGACCTGACGTAGGCCTGATGCCTGACGCCCATACAGGATTATGGTAAAGTGATGAGGCACCAGGTGTACCTGAAACCAAGTGCCCTAAAGACACATACTTGGGTGGAAAACTGGTGGGAATACCTTCCAAAAAAGGGAAACCCTCAAGAGGAAACTACAATTACAATTCTTACCCCTCAACAGTGTGTGGAGTAGAAACTTCGGACTCATCCAGAGATGTGACTGGAGCATCGCCTTTGGGTTCCATGTTTGAAAACAAATGACAATGAATGACCGAATGTGTATTGGGGGATAGTTCCAAAGGAACACCCGGTTGGTCGTATAGACTGTAAGGACGCTGCAGTGATATCTCAAAAATGTCAAATAAAAGGTTCATAGGATAGATAACCAGTCCAAGCTGACCGCCAGTGGTCAACAAGTTATATGGAGTTTGAACAAAATTGTCCGGAGATTCTAGGCCAAGATCAGCAAATGACCCTGTATCGAAAGTAGGTGGGGGATGAGATGACAATGGTTTAACACTCAAAACAATTGTGAGTTAAACATTTTGGTCCTTGAGTGACTATGATAACTCAGGAAATGACTCCTCAGACAATCTTTTAGATGAAAGAGAGGAAGAGGAATTGGGTGAACCAGATAGTTCAGCCACGATGACCTTGTCTTAGTTGACAGAACAAATAACTTCAAGGTTTTAAAATGTCCTTTTAAGGGAACTCATGATTTGGTCGAAAAGACTAACAGGATTTTTTGGATCATGTGCAATCAATTATTAAGACGCATAAAAGACTTATGCTCTTTCATTTTTTAAGAGTCGAGAAAGAAACAAAGATGACTCTATTACTTTCGATTAGAAACAAGCTCGAAAGGACAAGTTCTCGAATGATATTTTAAATTTAATGAGTCAAAAAGAGAAAATGACTACTTTGGATGATCTAGGTAAACAGGATTACCAGGCAACCATGAACTACAAAATACCTCCCGACAAACCAAAGAGTATGAGCAGGCAATCTCCCCGAATGTCGTGTTCGGTGTATCATGTTTGCATGGCGGTCGACTCGGCTTCCTAAGAATAAAAGGATTGCAGCCTAGTGGGGTCTCCTATTATATACTCAATGGTACAGGAAGCAAAAAACCATAATAGTGTTGTCTAATGCCGAAGCTAATGACAACTATTAGATTTAACGATGCCGGAACACATCTCTAGCCTAGACCTTCTAGATATGACCGTTAATGTCAAATGTGCCTTAGGTTAATTGAATTCATTTTAAAGTTTATATTGAGTTAAGTTTCAATTTTCAGGTCTTAGCAATGCTACTCGAAAAAACCTTAAATGCAACTAAGTGAAACAAGACTCTTTCAATTCGATGAAATGCCTACACTAGAGAGAGTAGAAACTACTCAATCAAATGCAAACAATCAAGCAACTGAAAATGAAATGATCTTTCACTATCTTACTTTTTCAAAAAATAAACTAACGAAAAATGCATTCCATTTCCTAATTTCCTGACAAGCACTTATCTATTAGTCCTTTAAGAAGCAAAAATTCTCTTCCTTTTTCAAATGCTGATGCAATTCTAGTCTTTTAAAAGATGCAAATTATCGTGACATAATGATGCAACAATCTAGAATTTCATACTTTTTCGTGAAACAATGAAACAAGCTTTCGCATACAATCCTTCAGTGAAAACGTTCTTGAGACAATAATCTCTTCAAGCAGATGAAAACATGAAAAGATAAGTTAATTCAGATCAATGAACCACCGAATTTTCCAAACACAAGACCAACAATGTAATCTATGCCGAAAAAGAAACGTTCAAGAAAGTCAACGAAACTTTTTCAAACTTGTGCAAAAAGAGTTCAAATTCGTAAAAAGGACCAAAAACAAAATGCAAAGAGTAAACACACCTACAAATCGACTTAGTGATTTGACAAACTGCTGAATGGGAGACCAACTATATTTCCTAGTGTCACTGGCCACTTAATGACTCAATCAATAAAGTAGAAAGATGACAAGCCAACAAGAAAACAAAACCAAATGAAAAGTATCTTTCTAATAAGGGAGAAAACGTTCCAAAAAGCTTATGGGGTCAAAACCAGAAGAGCAGAACACACTAGCCAAGATTAGGGTCAATCCCTAATAACAAGTGCCAAAGGATAGTTGGTGTAATTATTTCTTAGCAACTCGTGCTGGTCGGCGTGACTGTTAGTTGACTAAGCGCGCTGACCGAGGTAGCGAAGGAAAAATAAAAAAATTCAAAACAGGGAATAGATTTGCTACTATAAATTTTAGACTTAGTCTAGTAAGCATGATAAAAGAAATAGAATCAAAGGGAAAAAGTGGAACTAGAAAAGTTCTCACAAAATCATGAAATCCAAAACAAACAAAAGGATTTGGATTCCCGGTGGAGTTTCCAATTTGTGGTGAAGTAAAATTATAAGTTCAGACATGAATGAATTCCTCTAGCCCCTATAATGGGTCTAGCCACGACAGCTACATTCTATGGAAGATTTCCTTAGGTTAGGATCAATCAAGAGGACCTACCTATTGGTTGCTTATCCTGCTTGATGATGTCCTCGCTTGCTCGCTCCAGAAATCTCTTGCTTCCTTCTTCAAGCTCCTGATACAAGTAAACAACAACAACACACAAACATAATAATAGACAAATTGCAATTCACCTACTTAACAAGTCAATAAACATTAATACATGAATATGAAATATTACATAACATATAGGAAATCAATCAATAGTTGCATATATTAATATCAAAGAGAGATTACAACCATTTTCCTTGATGTTGCAGTCTTCCTCTAACAAGACCAGGTTCCCACACACTTCTACTAGCATTCCATGATGGCCTCAATCAACAATAGTTTTAAGGCTCTTCCCTTTAGGCTTCACTCCAAACCAAAACACACTTCTCCCTCACACAACTAGATAGCTACAACTAGTAATAGCTTACTTGTCTACTCCAAACTAAAATAGCATCAAAACTTTGCAACTATAACTCTCACACACTAGTTTGTGCTTGGGAAGAAGGGAGGTTTATACAGGAAATATGGATGGGAGATGGATCCTCTTCTTATGGGAGAAGGACTTATCCCTTGAGGTAGTTCCATCATTATAGGGGAAAGGATCCCAAACTGCCATCCTCGACCCCATCTAGTCAAACCATTTACTAGACTTCCCTTACGAAGCTTCTAGAGTTGGAAGCTTCGGCTCTAATTTTAAAAAAATTTCCATAACAAGACTGGCGTGACTGGAACACAGCTTAGTTGCTTCAATCGATGTGAGGAGTAGTGCTAATCTCTAAAGATCGGCGCGGGGAAGACAAAGGCCATTAGCGCCAGTCTTGTAAACTAGGCAAAACAAAAGTTTTAGGGGAAATGTTACAAAAGGGAAATGATTTGCTCATGAAGAGGGACACAATGGAAGTTTCTTCATGAAGGTAAAGCATGCGGGGTTCACTGTAGAGGTCCTCCAAGATCAAGGAACGGCGAGTACAGGGACAGTGACAAAATGTTGTGTAACAGTGCATCCTCAATGCTACTCTAGCTAACTGAATATCCCCTCATGAGAAAATCATGCATGTTAGTTCAGAGAAAGACCCAGTTGAGACTAGAGTGTAGATACAATGTACTATCAATTGTATATTATCCGGTTGTATAGATCATGAGTGCAATCCGAAGAGGACATAGTTTTGGATTGCGCAATTATGGAAGAAGGAATTCCCAATTAAATATAGGCTATTCCTATCAGGAATTGAGCAAGGAAATAGGGGTTGTACAGGTCAGTGCGATCTTGTGAGGCAGAGAGTTGATCATACTTGTGTAGGAATTGTTCTTATGAGAATAAGTTTTGTGTTATCACTCAGATTTATGATTAATGCAATAGATAGTTTTGGTTTTGAGCAGAGGATTCCCCAGAGAAAAAAATGTGTTATGTGTCTTTGATTATCTTCCTCTTGTTGATTATTCTTTTCATCGATATAATGGTTTTTGTTTTTTAAAGATTAGAATAGATTCTTGTCTTGTGTTTTAATACATTACATGATTTGTGAATCTACAGGAAAATGTACATGGTATCAGAGCTTAAGAGAGTATACTAGAGGAGATTTCGAAGTTTTTAGTTTTGGATTACAGGCAAAATTTGAATTTGCAATACATACTTCAGGATCAACAAATGGATTTCTATGTTTGAGCCTCGAGTATGCCTTGGAAGGAATCTTGAATTATATAGCTTTGAAGCATAGGATGGAGGCTGTGCTGGAGGATAATGGCCTCAAGGAATTCATTGATTAAGAAATTCCTAAGCCAACAGCATTTGATGCACAGAATCTGACCAAATGGAAGAAGTGTGTGGCGAAGGCGAGGTGGATAATCCTTGAGGGAGTTCGAGACCACATTGTCTCGAGTCTCCATGGGAAGGAAACTCCGTATGTTATGTGGAAAGAAATGATGAACCTATTCCAAAATATCAGTGACCATAGGAAGTTGGCATTGAAAGACAAACTTTGAAAAATCAAGATGGAGAAAGGTGAGACCATTTCAAAATACTTGACCAAGTTCACTCACTATCATGATGAGCTTGGAAGTGTTGGAATAACTGTTGCCAAGGATGATATGGTGATCCTAACTCTCCTAGGCCTTCCCAAGAGTTGGAATAACTATCAGGACTCTATTAATGGGAGGGAGAAGCTGCCAGATTGGAAATAACTATGGTTAGATTTGATGCAGGAGGAGATCAGAAGGAACACCAGAGATGGTTCCTCATCAAAGCCTGATGATGAGGAAAATTGTGCCTTAGCAAGGAAAGGAAAGGGAAAGGGAAGGAACCCCATTCCAAATCAGATTCTTGCCATGGAGGTAAGAAGAAATACATGAAGAAAGTTAAGTGCTTTCATTGGCACGAGTTGTTCCATTTTACTACAAATTTTCTGCTCAATAAGTCCAAGAAGAAGTCCTCAGGAGGAGCTGCTAGTGAGGTTTTGGCCTCTCAATTCTAATTGGACTTTACTCTAATTGCATGCATGGTGTCATCAATGATGGGTAGTGTATGGTACCTTGACAATGGAGATTCATTCCACATGACTGGTGACATGGATTTTTTCAGTGACCTAGAGGAGAAAGATCTCCAAATGCATACCGAGATGGGTGACGATGAGAGGTATAATGATATTGGATTGAGCACAGTTACTTTCAGAGGGAGAAGGGT
This sequence comes from Pinus taeda, assembly GCA_000404065.3. Classification (NCBI taxonomy): domain Eukaryota; kingdom Viridiplantae; phylum Streptophyta; class Pinopsida; order Pinales; family Pinaceae; genus Pinus; species Pinus taeda. Next base: position 25,442 of record APFE030926492.1, on the reverse strand, counting down.
GGTCCTCTCACCTTGAGGGATGTTATTTATGTTCCCTAGTTAAAGAGGAACTTAGTATCAGTTGCCATGCTTGAGGATAGAGGCTCTTATGTGATTTTATCGAAGGAAAGACGTTCCTTCAACACATAGCCACGTGTCATGTAAAGAAGATAGGGATTCGAGTTAAGAATCTCTATAATTTGGAGGTAGAGGATTGTGTTGCTTTGAGCATGACAGTAGAGAAGGTGCAGAGGTGAGATGTTGGCAAGTTGTGGCATAGTCGATTGGGCCACTTGCATCACGAGGCTTGGAAAATCATGCATCAGATCTCTACTGGTCTTCCCAAAGGTACACTAGAGCAAGTTGATACACACAAGGGGTGTACTTTGGGAAAATACACCAAGGCTTCCTTTCACAAAAAAGGCAGTCAAGAAGAGGAAATTCTAGAGTGAATCCATTCATATATAAGTGGACCATTCTCAACAAAATCCACGTCAAAACACAGGTATTATGTTATATTTGTTGATGAATTTTCTCGTAAATGCTGGATATTTTTCATGCAGAAGAAGGACCAAACTTTCATAAAGTTTTGTGAATTTAAAGCATTGGTTGAGACAGAGTCTGAAAACAAGGTTAAAGCTCTGAGGAATGATAATGGTGGTTATTATGTCTCAAATGAGTTTAAGAACTTATGTGGAGTAGAAAGGATTGAACAGGAGTTGGCGGCACCCCATAATCCACAACAAAATGGGGTGGCCAAGAGGAAGAACATAAGCATTGTAGGGGAAGCACGAGCGATGCTGCATGATCAGGGTCTACCACTACACTTGTGTTCTGAGACATGCAACACAATAGTTTATTTTCATAACCGTAGCCTGCATGAGATTCTTGGGATGAAGACACCAGCGGAGGCTTATTTTAGTAAGAGACTAGATGTCGGTCACTTCATGATTTTTGAGTCATTGGTACATTTCCATGTGACAAAAGATGCATGGAAGAATATTGAGCATACATCAGAGTTGGGAATATTGGTGGGGTACGCTGATACACCTCACAACTATCGAGTGTACTTGTCGACTAGTAGGATGACAATGGTTCACAAGGATGTCAGATTTGATGAGGAGAATACCATGTGAGTTTCCCTTGAGAGGGAGCTTGAGCTACATGTGGTTGAGGAGGTTTTAATTGCTAAGGTTAAGGAGCCTCAGATTGATGTGGAGAAATCACATGCAGAGGATCCAAGAGTGGAAACATCCACTCAAGCAAAGTCTTCTAGAGATGGGAGAAAGTGCACCAGAGAGACCAACAGGTTATTGCATGATGCACGGGAGAATGTGGGAGTACCCACATCTCAATAGAGGTAGAGGAGGTCACTTGAGAAGTACACTAGATACATGGATCTTATGAGAAAATGTGTTGAGACAAAGCCATCATCCTTTTAGGAAGTAGTACAACAACCAGTTTGGGTTGATGCCATGGTGGAGTATGAATCCATAGTTCGTAACAATGTCTGGGATGTGGTCTAAGACCAGAGGACAAGTCAATGGTGAGCTCCCGACAACTTTACAAGGTAAAGAAAGTTGTAGATGTTAGTGTGGAGAAGCATAAGGCCATATTGGTGGCCTATGGCTTTTCATAGGTAGAGGGGATTGACTATGATGAGACCTTTTTTCCTGTTGCAAGGTACTCATCGATCAGATCTATATTGGAACTATCAGCACAAATGGGTTGGAAGATACATCAGATGGATGTAAAGACAACTTTCCTTAATGGCACGATTGATGAAAAGGTGTACATAGAGCTTGAATATTTTGAGACCTTAGACCATGAGTCACATGTGTGTCGGCTCAAGAGGGTGTTGTATGGGTTGAAGTAAGCACCTTGTGCTTGGTACACTAGGATCAATAGCTACTTCACCAATTTGGGATTAACCAAGAGTGAAGTGGATGCAAACGTGTACCACATAGTGGTGGAAGGTAAATTGTTGATCATAGTTTTGTATTTCGGTGATTTGATTTTGACAGGTGATGATCATCTAATCAAGTCTTGTAAGGAGGACCTTGCAAGAGATTTTGAGATGAAATACATGGGGCTCATGCATTAATTTCTAGGCATGGAAGTATGACAGGGTGATGGGGAATTGTTTGTGTCTTAGGGTAAGTATGCCAACGAGATACTCAAGAGGTTCCACATGGAGAGAAACAAACCCATGGAGACTCCCCTAACATGTAACTAGAGGAAGGAGGATGACGTTTCAGGGAGGTAGTGGAACCTATTGTTTATAGACAGCTTGTGTGTTCACTCATGTATTTTGTGAACACACGACTAGATATGTGCTATGCAATTAACCAGATTAGTCAAGCGATGGTTAGGCCTACCAAGCTTTATTGGAAGGCGACAAAGCATGTGTTGAGATACCTCAAGGGAACTACTCAGTATGGATTTTGGTATAGATGGAAAGAAGGAGTGGAACTTCAAGGCTTCACTAATGTAGATTGGGTAGGGATTCCATCCAATAGGAAGAGCACATTAGGAGGGATCTTCAATATTAGGTCAGCGGCAGTTTCTTGGTACAACAAGAAACAGATACTGGTTGCACTCAGTTCGGCAGAGGAAGAGTACATGGTTGCAGTTCAGGCAACATGTGAGGCCATCTGGATGAGGAAGATTCTAGTTGGTTTGTTTGGTCAGTAAATGGATCCAACAGTGTTTTATTGTGATAATGAGAGTTGTATCAAACTCTATGAAGATCTAGTTTTTCATCATCGGTCCAAGCATATTGATATCTGATATCATCATCTCAAAGATTGTGTATTGAGGCGGATTATGTTGTTAGAGTACATTCCCATAGAGGAGAAAGATGTTGACATTTTGGCAAAGGCATTATCAAGATGTAAATTCCAGTTTCACAGAGACAGGATCGGGGTAGCCGATAATCCCTTTCTTGTTGAGAGGGAGTGTTGAGAAAGGGAAACAAGAAATTATAGCTTAATTTGTCCTTGAATTAAAATGAGAATTAAAATCGAATTATATTCTCATAACAATTTGTAAATAGTTAATTAAGTTTAATTAACTTAATTAGCTTAGTAATTTCGAGTTGGAAGTATTTTTGTAGTCATGTATTTGTTCTCCCTAAATTTTAGGGGTCTAGGATGAGTTTATTTGAGTTGTAATTAGATAGCTCAGTTTGACTGAGTTATAGACAGTTAAACTAGTTCTAACTGTTGGTGGAACTAGTAGAGGATTAATAGTGAGTTAGTGCATTGGTGCATCCTTAGTGCTACTCCAACTAACCGAAGATTCCCTCAGGATAAACTCATGCATGTCAGTTCATAGAAAGACCCAGTTGAGACTAGAGTGCGGGGACAATGTACTATAAGTTGTAGGATGATCCGAGTTGTACAGATCATGCATGCAATCAGAAGAGGACCTAGTTTTGGATTGCACAGTTATGGAAGAAGGAATTCCTAATTAAATATGGGCTATTCCTCTAAGGAATTGCACAAGGAAATAGGGGATCAACATGCAAAAAATTGGCTAAGTGTTGGTCAGTGTGGGCTTGTGAGGCAAAGAGTTGATCATACTTGTGTAGGAATTGTTCTTTTGAGAACAAGTTTTGTATTATCACTCATATTTCTAATTAATGCAATAGATAGTCGAGGTTTTGAGCAGTGGATTTCCCCATAGAAACGATTATGTTATGTGTCTTTGATTATCTTCCTCTTGTCGATTATTATTTCATCGATCTATTGGCTTTAGATGTTTAAAGAGTAGAGTAGATTCTTGTCTTTTGTTTTAGTACATTACATGGGTTGTGAATCTACAAGAAATCTATACTTGATTCTTCATTCTTGGTTCTCTTTGTAAGTTCGTTGATGTCTATTGCAGCGGAATGCTACTTTCCATTTCTCTTTCTATGATTCAAACTTTCAAGATAATCATGTCTATAGTGACCAAATTTGTGAGATTGATAGAATTGAACTTTTGACATATCTCTCTTTCCTTGAGGAACATATCTTATTCCTTCGAGTCTACTTCCTTCATTTCTTCTTTGGAAAACAAACTTATTTCTTCCTCCTCCCTTCTTGAAATGTATTGCATATGCTTGAGAGTCACCTTATTTGGATATTTGAATCTTCCCTCTTGACATGAGCATTGATTCTTATTGAGTGCATGCAGTCCATGGTTCATCAAAATTTAGAGGTTCTTTTCTACCACATATCCCCGATGCAAATGAATCCCATGATTCAGGTAAACCATTGAGTGTTGTAGTCACTATTTCCTTTTAAGGAATAATTTCATCAATTGCTTGAAGTTGATCTCTCATTTGACAAATCCTCATGAGATATGGGGTTATAGTATAATTCCTTGTAATTCTAACATCATGAAGCTCATTCTTCAAACTCATTGATTGACCAATATTGTTGATAGTGTATAAACTAGTTAGGGCATCATAAGTTTTCTTTGAAGAGTCAAGATTTTTTATGTATGGAATCAAATGATCTCTGATAGAATCTACAATGATACTTCTAGATGTAATATCATCTTTCTCAAATTTTAATTTTTCTTCATCCTTTTTGGGTTCAATTACCTTTCCCTTCATAACACACAAGAGTTCATTCTTTGCAAGAAGGAGATCAGTCCTTATTTTCCAAGCCCTAAGTTTGTAGCTCCTTCTAATTTGGTTTCAACCTTCATATAAGAACGGGCCATAGTAACAGAAAAATAGATATATCTTAGATGAGGTCTTCTATCCCTTTAGGAAAGATTTCCAAGAGTGATCTCAATGTCATATCCTTCATCAAATATATAATAACATGTTGATTTATCAAATGCAATAGAAACAAGCACTAATTTCTGAAACACTAATAATTACTTCAAATGATGTAGATCTTCTTCTAATAGTTCTAGTTTATCATTATGAAATTACACTTCATAAATTCAATGATAAAACCATAAGGGCAGTAGAGGTCAACCTTTTTCTTAGAGAAATTCTTCAGTTCAACAAGAGATCATCTAGCTAGTCAACCATGTGTTTAAAAGTGTAACTAGGTTCAGTCTTCATAATGACATGCATAATTGTGATTTTATGTAATTTATGAAAATAAGAAAAATAAAATTATTATGTTAATTCATAATGACATGCATAATTGTGATTTTATGTAATTTATGAAAATAAGAAAAATAAAATTATTATGTTAATTCTTGTCTCATGGGTTTCATGAGCAAGGAATTTTATATTTAGTGATGGCTCCCATTGTGTGCTTTTAGGATTTGTCATCTAGTCATAAAAGTCAATTTGAGTCTATGCCATGTATGAAGGACCCTTCTTGGGCATGCTACATTTTGTATGAGTCATTAGATAAGTATAAGTAGCCATCCAAGACAAGCACAAGCATCTCCCTTCAATCCAACTTCAAAAGGAATAATAATGTCTCTTCAAAGGACACGTCAGCTCAACTTCCTGTCATGGAAAACAACTATAAATAATCCACTCGACATCATTTCAGAGCAAATATTATTGGTCAAGGCCTGGAGTTGGAAGAAGTGTTAAAAGGTCATCAAAGAATCCTTATAACCAACAATAAGGAGGAAAGGAGAAGCGAGGTCTTTTGGCTTTGGTTTGGGACTGTTTCTTGGGAAAACAAATTCACACGTGTGGAAGAAACTAGGGTTTCTACAATGGGTCCATATTTTGTAATAAAGAAAAAGAAAAGGATCTCCAAATCTATCCTATTGCTAGTTGAGTTAATCTAGAGAAGCTTCCAAGTATAGCGAAGGAAGGAATCACCTCCAAAACATGTCTCTACTCCTCACAAGTGTGGTATTACAACAGTTTAAGGTGCAAATCTATAGAAAAGAGGCTGAAGTTTCAAGGTAGCTGAGAAGTACAGAAGAAGGAGAAGTTTGACTTGTGTTGATTTGTGAAAGGAAGAGAAGCAACAAAGATAAAGAAATTGTGTCTTGGTATTGGAGTGGAAAATAGGTCAAGGTTCTTGGTCTTGGTATTCATCAATTGGAATCTCTATAAGAAGAAGAATTTGTTTGAGTTTTCCTCCCAAGTGGGAGAGGTTTTGGCCCTGGATAATAGCCTATATTCTGTGCTTTTTGTCTCTTTATGGTTTATGCATTGGTATTTGTTTGATGAAAAAGAACACTAATGATATAAATAAAGGAAGATCCTAATCTAAGAAAGTAAAAAGCATTCACAAGAAGTTACATTCACAAGTAGTTACTAATAGAAGATAAATCACTTGATCTCGATGCCCGAGATTTCTCAACATGGTATTAGAGCTAAGATGATTAAGTCAAGGAAGGGCATCTTATCAAGGACACTCAAGGATCAAATCTCAAGGAAGGCATCAAAGAGGATATCATCTTGAAGTCAAAGGAAACATCATAATTCTAGGTCAAAGAAGTTTACAAATAAGTATTGGGATCATCATCAAGAAAAGAAGGCCAAAACCCCACATCTACTCAAGTTGAAGAGATCTATGAATCAAGTTAAAGTGGTTTGAAGACTATTCATCCAAATGAATCTAGATCAAAAGGTGGTGTCATATCACTCTCTGTGGGATCAATGATCATTCTTGAAGAAAACTACCTTCATTGATCTGAGTTGACTCAACTCCTAGATTTAACCAAGATCTTTTTCTTTCATGATGTGATTAGAATTTCATTTAAAAGAGCATAAATGAACACATATGCATGTTGTAAAGAAGAAGGAACATGACAAGAATCAACAACATAAAACACAAGACGTTGATAACGGAGTTCGTCCAAGAGGGACTAAGTCTCTGCGCCCCAATGTCAAGATGGTGTAGGCCAGTGCATTAAGTGCTGGAAAGAGTGATGATGTACATGAGTGTGTTTTCTATATCATGTAAGGAATATACCCTCATGTAGGAGTGGCTCCAAGCAATGTTCCACTACAGGAACTCTCATTCAAAAAGGGACTTCTATCAGCATGACATAATTTCACGTATGTTAATAATGAGAATCCAACCAACATGGCATCAAAGGGATCTTAATTCAAACATACATGATGACACATGAGTATCCCGTCAACATGATGACAAATGGATCTCAATGAAAACATGACAATGTGTACATCTCAAATCAAGAACAAAATAAGATCCCACATCAAACATCAAACAAGGATCTATACAACATAATTCATCTCAAGAAAAGCGACAAAGAAGTACATGATCACATTGCATATACCTCACATCAAGGAGTTATTTGAAGAAGAGGATGATAAACTGATGGATCTGGCTATAGCATCAATCTCGTGGCGTCGAATATCTTGGAAATTATTGCTCGCCCATTGAATGATGACACCTGCACTCCACTTTGAAAAGTGGCTGAAAAATGGAATGATCAAATGGAAAATAGGATTACACCATCATATTTGTGGCGTCGAATAGTGTAAAATCAACTGTCAAATTTCTGAATTCTGACAAAGTGAAAATCTAGGGCTACAGAAATTTTTATATTCCCTCTAGATTCCTTAGAGATTCCCTCCTCTAGGTAATCTGAAGATCTGTTGCTCAGATCAAAATTCTGATCTTGCCATTGAGATCCTTGAGAAATTTTGAGAATAATGAGTATGAAGTTGGTTGCATTCTGACTCTGGCGAATTTCAACCTCCAAGGAATCTAGAAGATTCCCTCAAGATTCTCAAAGATTCTCCTCTGCAGGGAATCTTCAAATCTGCTGCTTAAAAGGTGAATCCGACCTCGCCATAGCATTCCCTATGAAAATCTAAGAAAATTGACTGTAGACTTGATTACATTCTTATCAAAAGAATTTTTACCTCCCAAGGAATCTTAAAGATTCCTTAAAGAATCTGCATGAAAATATTCCCTAGAATATTCTCAGCACCTGCCTCGTTTTTTGTGCCTAGGGTGGACCCCCTTTTCACTACCATGCCTCCATTATGTCACTCTCCCATTCGTTATTCCGTCTTTCATTCTCCCCGTGCAAATGAAGTTGAAGGTTTATATAGACGTTTGTGGGTGGAGTTAACAAAACCCAACCACTTGGCGTATTGGTTGGTCCGCCCAGGATAGGGCATTAGTTCCCTATATAGATCACGGGTTCAAATCTCAAAAGTGGCAATTTTTTTTATTTTTTAACATGGCATGTTGTATTAATGGCATGCGGTTTTGGTTTGACCATTATAGTGTTACGTTTTTGTTGTTTGGGTTGGGCCGCCCATGTGGTCGGGCAGGTTTGATTCCTACCGGCCCATAAATATTATATGGCACATATTTGTTGGTGGGGGGGTGTGGGCTAAGTCCATTGGAGGTGGCCCGCCCACCCCAACGTTTAAACATATTTGTTATGAGGGTTGGTGGTTGGGGGTCCGGTGAGGTCACGACCGTCGGCCCATTTTTAATCAAATTTGTTTTAACATATACCTAGTTTGTGTCCAATGGAGGTGGCAGGGGTCATGGCCTGCCACCTATTTTAATATTTTTATTATTATTATTTTTTTTATAATAATGTCCTTTTTAAAAAAAATTGTCTAATATAAGGGATATTAAACAAATTAAGTATCCAACAAATTCGCCCGCTCTCGAGAGCTAGATTCCATGTTCAGGGCTCGGTCAATTTGTAGGACCATTAAACTTGGCCCAATGCCCAACTTTGACTGAAACTTTGACTGGCTCGTTCTCCCTCGTACGAGCTCAGATTTGAGCGTCGTTCATACCATTGGAATCAGGGTGACATGCACTTCGATCTGGTGATGGTTTGGGAGAAATCTGACCACTTTGAATTTTGACCCTTTCTAAGTCCTTTGGGACTTCTGCATGTGTTTGGAGCTACCTAGGTCAATCTTCCCCACTGAGGAGATTTTGGTCCTCCAAAAGTATGAAAGTAATATGCCACTGCTTTGTACCTTGTCTGCACTTACAAGTATCTAATATGTCACCCTTCCTTCTCCTTCACCTTTTTCCTTCGGAGCCATAAGCGATGAGCCAACACCTGCAACCTCTGCAAAGCTATAGTACATTTCTACAAATTACATGCTTAATTCATATGACCAACTAATGACCCAAGCATCCCATACTTTCCACGAGTTTATAACACCGAGTATGTGTTATAAATAGTACCCCAGCTATGAAAACAAGGCCAACATATCATTGTTGCTTCAACAAAAGATGGAAAACACATCATCACTGTAATACATGATTTACAAAAATAAGGCCAAACACTATTGTTTCTCCGACAAGTGATAGAAAACACATCATCACTTTCACAGTTTAAAATGCAACTCAAAATAATACTAGACATCATTGTTGCTTAACAAGTGATGGAAAACACATCATCACTTTTACATCTTAAAATGCAACAAATGATTTATAAAATCACGATCGTGACAAGATAACATCTATAGAAACCATTTTTCACTTATCGATGTGAATGGATCATCCCCCTGTGGTGGTTTTTCTTGTCGAATGATCATTTCACCTGGTTCATGCACAGATGCTTTGTTTTTAAGGTGCTCCTGTGGATGGAGCCTCCAACATGTGGCTCTTTGATGAACACTTCTGTCGCAATGACTACAATAGGTCTTCTTTCTCTAGATCTGATTTACCTTCTTCTTTGCCTATTGTTGAGAGGGTCTTTCACGCCTCATCCTTTTGTGTGCTGATATTATTTTCCAACACTCAACAAATGTATGGTTATGTAATCCATAAAAGGTACATGTTTTTCGATGCCATGTTTTATGTCCATTATTAACAACATGATTGCATTCGAAATGAACATTCGAATATCGAGACTTGTTATACCTTTCCTTGTTGTCTTTTGTGTAATTATGGCGATGAGAGCTTGCCTCAGCTCTTTCCTTGTAATGGGAACTACCATGAGATGATGGGGATGTGTTCCCATCATTCTCTTTCCTCGACGATTTCAATGATGTATCGGAAGCATCTGACATCTTTGAACATTCTCCTTCAGTGTATCCCAAGCTTGCAAATTGAGGTCTGCAAAACCTCCAATGGCTGAGTAATGCCTCGTCTATTAACACCAAGTTCTTCTTCCTCTTTGTACCTCATCCTGGTGAGAAGCCTCATGTTTGTACATGTAATTGGTATCTCCACATTTCCAACATGAAACTGAATGGAAATCAACATCTTTTACCTCCACTTTTGATTTGGCTTCTCATTATCTGTTGTTGGTAGTTCGCTGGTTGTCTTGACATATCCCCCAACTTCCTTTTTGACATACCCAAGTCCTGTTTGATAGGGTAATTCCTCTACTTTGATGGGGTTGACAATGCCTTGGCCATTAATGCCCAAGTCTTTTCCTTCATACCCCATTTTCTTCAACAGTTTGGAGCCAATTCCTGTGGTATGATTTTCAAAAACAGCAATATCATCATCATGAGACATACATGAAATCAAAGAACTACTTTTTACCTCACATGGGTCACGCTACAAATTTTCCAAGGCATCATCCTTAGCTTGCAGATGTCGTAGCAAACTATGTTTCTCCTCTTTCTCTTCTTGTAGAAGCATCTTCAATTCAACGTTATCTGCTTGAAGTCTCTGGTGCTTCAGTTCTTCCAGGGCTTCTTTCGTGGCTCACAACTGAAGCTGCACTTGTGGCTTTTCCTCTGTCTCTTTTTGTAGAGCTTCATACATTATATCCACCTTGTTGGACACTCTGAGTATGGTCTTATACATCGCTTTGTCATCCTCCATTGATGCATGTTCCATTGTTCACACTCGCAATTCACATCCAAGCAAAGACCGCTCTGATACCAAACTTAATCCGAGTTTACTCAACTCCCGGGTTTAACCAAGATCTTTTTCTTTCGTGATGTGATTAGAATTTCATTTAAAAGAGCATAAAGGAATACATATGCATGCTATAAAGAAGAAGGAACATGATAAGAATCAACAACATATAACAAAAGACATTGATAATGAAGTTCGTCCAGGAGGGACTACGTCTCCAGACCCTGGTGTCAAGATGGTGTAGGCCGCTGCATTAAGTGTTGGAAAGAGTGATGATGTACATGAATGTGTTTTATCTATCATGCAAGGAATATGCCCTCATGCAGGAGTGGCTCCAAGAGATGTTCCGCTGCAGGAACTCTCATTCAAAAAATGACTCCTATCAACATGACATAATTTCACGTATGTTAATAATGATCATCCTGCCAACATGGCATCAAAGGGATCTCAATTCAAACATACATGGCGACACGTGAGTATCCCGTCAACATGATGACAAAGGGATCTCAATCAAAACATGACAATAAGTACATCTTACATCAAGAACAAAATAAGATCCCACATCAAACATCAAACAAGGATCTATACAACACAATGCATCTCAAGCAAAGTGAAAAATAAGTACATGATCACACTACATATACCTCACATCCAGGAGTTATCTGAAGAAGAGGATGATAAATTGTTGGATCTAGCTATACCATCAATCTCGTGGCGTCAAATATCATGGAAATGACTGCTCGCCCATTAAATGTTGACACCTGCACTCCACTTTGAAAAGTGGCCGAAAATGGAATGATCAAATGGAAAATATGATTACACCATCATATTCGTGGCATCGAATAGTGTAAAATCGACTTTCAACTTTCTGGATTCTGACAAAGTGAAAATTTGGGGCTACAGGAATCTTTTAGATTCCCCTAGATTCCTCAGAGATTCCCTCCTCTGGGTCATCTGAAGGTTTGCTGCTCAAATCAAAATTTTGATCTCTCCATTGAGATCCTTGTGAAATTCTGAGAAGAATGAATATGAATTTGGCTGCATTCTGACTCTAGAAAATTTCAGCCTCCAAGGAATCTGGAAGATTCCCTCAAGATTCTCGAAGATTCTCCTCTGCTAGGAATCTTCAAATCTGCTGCTCAAAAGGAAAATTCGACCTCGCTATAGCATTCCCTCTGAAAATCTAAGAAAATTGACTGTAAACTTGATTACATTTTGATCAAAAGAATTTTTACCTCCCAAGGAATCTTAAAGATTCCTCAAAGGATCTACATGAAAATATTCCCTGGAATATTCTGGGCATCTGCCTCATTCTCTGTGCCCAAAGTGGACCCACTCTGTGCTGCCACAGCTCCATTCCATCGCTCTCCCATTTGTTGTTCCGTCCTCCATTCTCCTCGTGCAAATGAAGTTGAAGGTTTATATAGACATTTGTGAGCAGAGTTAAAAAAACCCAACCACTTGGTGTATTGGTTGGTCCGCCCAGGATAGGGCGTTAGTTCCCCGCATAGATCACTGGTTTGAATCTCAAAAGTGGAAATTTGTTTTGCTTTTTAACATGGCATGTTGTATTAATGGCATGTGATTTTGGGTTGACTATTATAGTGTTACGATTTTGTTGTTTGGTTTGGGCAGCTCGTGGAGCAAGCCAGCCATGTGGCTGGGCCGGTTCTATTCTCGCCGGCCCATAAATATTATATGGAACATATTTTTTGGTGGGGGAGGGGCGTTGGTTGGTTCCACTAGAGGTGGCCTGCCCACCCCAAAGTTTAAACATATTTGTTATGAGGGTTGGTGGTTGGGGGTCCGGTGGGGTCACTGCCGCCGGCCCATTTTTAATAAAATTTGTTTTAACATATACCTGGTTTGGGTCCAATGGAGGTGGCAGGGGTGATGGCTTGCCACCTATTTTATATATATATATTATATGTATATGTATATATATGTATATATATATGTATATGTATATCTATATATATATATATATATATAATATTTATATATATTATATATATATATATATATATATATATATATATATATCTATATATATATATAATATATATATATATATATATATATAAATATATATATATATATATATATATATATATTTCATAATAATGTCCTTTATTTTTAAATTTGTCTAATATAAGAGATATTAGACAAATTAAGTATCCAACAAATTTGCCCGCTCTTGGGAGCTAGATTCCACGTCTGAGACTCGGTCAATTTGTAGGACCATTAAACTTGGCCCACTATGCAACTTTGACTGAAACTTTGACTGGCTCTTTCTCCCTCATACAAGCTCGGATTTGAGCGTCATTTGCACTGTTGGAATCAGGGTGACGAGCACTTCGATCTAGTGCTAGTTTGGGAGTAATCTGACCACTTTGAATTTTTACCCTTTCTGAGTCCTCTGGGACTTCTGCATGTGTCTGGAGCCACCTAGATCATTCATCAAGGAGAAGTTTTATATTCTATATATCATCATCAACATCAAGGAAGAAGCAAGGAGAAGGAGCATCCTATCAAGTAATTATATTTATGTCCACATATGAATCTGTCAAAATGTCTTCTTGCAAGGAAAGCAACAAATTGGTTTGGGCTTCAAACTATCTTGCATGGAGGAAAAAGACATATCTGAATCTCATTGAAAATGAGGTATGGAACATGTCAAAGGATCAATCACTAAACTAGGAAAGGAATATTCTCAAGCTCTTGCAAAGTATATGAAATGGGAAGTTAGGTCTCAAAGGATTCTCATAGAATCCATCATGGATCCCCTCATCCCATATGTATCTAAACTCAAAACTTCAAAAGAAATCTATGAGAAACTAGTAGAGTTGTATTCTATAAGCACTATTGGAGCAGTCATATCTTTAAGGAAAGAAATCTACAAGCTGAAGATGTCAAGAGAAGACAGAATACCCTCATACTTTATGAGGATATCTAAAATATGGGATCAACTACAAGATCTGGGAGAGGTCATGTCTGATAGAGAAATGACTATAGTTGTACTAAATGCACTACTGGAGGAGTGGTGCAAATTTACTTCAAGTATTTATGGGAAGAAAGAAGCTATTCCATTCCAATATCTATGGTCACTATTTAATATTAAATAATCTAGACTAAAGGCCAAATCTGAAGTGGGAGCAGGTGAGAAAAATCAAGCTTATGTTACAATGACAAGGAGAAAAGGTGGAAAGTTTGGTTCTTAGAAAAATAAAAGGTACATGGCTAAGATTCAATGCTATGGGTGTCAATAATATGGAGACTACAAAAGAGATTATCCTAAGACCAAGAAGGAAAATAACAAAAGAGGAAGAGAAGAGGCACATATCACTAAAGAAGTAGAGGACGCTGAAAAGAAGAAGTCCAAGAAAGAGAAAGTAAGAGGTATCTATCACTGAGATAGTCTTCTTCACGTAAGTTCTTTTCAAGTTCCTAAGTCTTCTTTTGTAAGATATGGCTATCATACTTCACTAAGTAAAATAATGGGATTCATCAAGGCATCATATAAGCATTGAAAGCAAGAGCTCAGGAGATCATCATATAGAAGCATGAAATATGGTTAGAATCTATGGAATTCAAGGATATCTCTTGGAAATATCATTGGAAACATAAGTGGAAAGGCCATCTAGTACAAGGTTCATCATGCATTTGTCAAAAGGAAATATCTACTGATGGGGATGCTTTAGATCCTTAATATTCTTTGATGGAATCTTCATTTAAAGGTTCACCGATCATGAGGGGAGGCAAGTGTTTCATCAAGAATTCCAAACTTGTGGAATTCATGGGATGATGATATGATGACATAAGAGGTGAATCATATCAAGGGATTGAAGCTATTTGCAATCAAGGAATATACTAAAGGAAGTCTGGATGACATAAAGAAAAATGAGGTATGTATGCTTATATTCGATATTGTAAAGTCATGTCATATGGTTGCAGGTAACATAGATAAATGCTCTATCTTGAGAGCATAATCTATAGTAATAATCTTCTCTTTCAAAGGAGTGTAGGAATGCATGGGTCACACATTCACAAAATGAAATCAACATAATATGTCCTAATATGAAGTATGAGGTGGTTGACATTAATTGGAGGAACTTTGATTCAAAGTTCCCGAGAATGAAATGTGTGAAGAAAGGAAGGAAGAGATCATGGATATGAAACCATGGAAAAATACAATCAACATCCAAAGACCAAGAATATTTGACTAGGATATCTCCATTAAAGATATGAAGACTTTGATAAAGTATGAAAAGGAAGAGACCCTTGACAATATATATATTTAGGATATGTGTCAATATGTATGCAGGACGCTGATGCAAACTAGAAGATGGCATGATGAAATACCATCACAAAGGTAATTTTTATTTAAGTGTTCATTTCTTATTTTTTGAACAAATATCTAGATGGGCTTATGTAGGTTTGCCAAGAGAATATCTATGGATGAATTCCACCACCTATTCTCATGTAGTAGTATAAAATATCCTTTTGGAAACATGGCATGAAGAAGGAAGCATGACATGAAGAAGGCGACATGACATGAAGGAAGGCTAGATATGAACAGATGGATCACTTTCCATTGATGACATGATTGAATCATGGATGAAAGTGATGGATGGTCTATTCCCTATGAAGAAATCCCAAAACATAAAGACTCTTGAAAAACAAAAAGAAGCTGATGATGTCATGAGGAGGATTTCTTCAAGCAGCGGATTGTCTGATCATCTCCACATGAGGAGCTAACATAGGTCCCTAATTAAGAGGGAGCCTCGAAACAAGTTTTATTACTTGGAAGAAACTCGGAAACAAAAAATTCCTAAGCCAAGAGGGAGCTTAGGTACATTCCTTCCATAGGAATGAGTACATCCCTTTATTGGAATAGATGTGTCCTCCCTAATTAAGAGGGGGAGATAGAGACATCATTCTTGTCTTCACTTGCGAAGACAGAATGGAGGATTAGGTAAACATCTAGCATCTGATGCTCTTTGAGGATGTGTTAGGGCATGAAAAATAAGAGTATTCATAGAGGATTGATATTCTTTGAGGAATGGGAATCCAAGATAATAATAGTCCTGGTGGAACACAGCCTGAGAACCCAAGTGGGGTATGTTCTGAGAGAGACAATGATGAGGGTGTCTATACATCATTGGTCTCACCAAAATTGTGCTCAAATCTCATGGAGAGATAGAACTATTAGTCAATGCTTTTCTATGTGACAATGCCGGCTGATATGATGCTAAAAACAAGGGTTACCAATCTGGCTCTTCATATGAAAAATTCTTCATGTTGAGAATGACCAAGTACCATTATGAATACCTCCCTAGTTAAGAGGGAGTGTTGAGAAGTGTAACTATGTTGGTCTTCATAATGGCATGTGTAATTGTGATTTTATGTAATCGATGAAAAGGAAAAAAATAAAATTATTATTGTAATGGTTGTCTTATGAGTTTCATGAGCAAGGAATTTTATTTTTAGTGATGGCTCCCATTGTGGGCCTTTCAGATTTTTCATCTAGTCATAAAAGTCAATTTGAGTCTATGTCACATATGAAGGACCATTCTTGGGCATTTTACATTTTTTATGATACATTATATAAGTATAAATATCCCTCCATGAAAAGCACAAGAATCTCCCTTCAAGGGCACGTCAACTCATCTTCATGTCAAGTCAGCTTATTATCATGGAGAATAACTATAAATAGGCCACTCGGCCTCATTTCAGAGCATAAATTTTCGGTTAATATTTCTAGTTGGAAGAAGTTTGAAAAGGTCATCAAAGAAGCCTTATAACCAACAAGGAGGAGGAAAGGAGCAACAAAGTATTTTGGTATTGGTTTGGGATTTTTTCCTGGGAAAACAACTTCACACGTATGGCAGAAACTAGGGTTTCTATAGTGGATCCATCTATTGTAATAAAGAACAAGGAAGGGATACCCAATTTTGTCATATTGTTGGACAATTTCATCTAGAGAAGCTTCCAAGTATAGTAAAGGAAGGAATCAACTCCCAAACTTGTCTCTACTCCTCACTTGTGTGGTATTGCAATAGTGCGATATGTAGATCTATGGAAAAGAGGCTGAAGTTTCAGGGTAGTTGAGAAGTGCAGAAGAATGAGAAGTTTGACCTATGTTGACTTGTGCAAGGAAGAGAATCAACAAAGAGAAATAACTTGTTTCTTGGTCTTGGGGTGGAAAATAGGTCAAGGGTCTTGGTCTTGGTATTCGTCAATTGGAATCTCTATAAGAAGAAGAATTTTTTCAGGTTTCCCTCTCAAGTGCAAGATATTTTGGCCCGAGATGATAGCCTATATTTTGTGTCTCTTGTCTCTTTATGGTTTATGCATTGGTAGTTGTTTGATGAAAAAGAACACTAATAATCTAAATAAAGGAATATCATAATCTAAGAAAGTAAAAATCATTCACAAGCAGTTACTAATAGAAGAGAAATCACTTGATCAATATGCCCTAGATGTCTCAACACTATGAGGTAAAACTAAAAATAGTGCTCATGGTCAAACTTGGTTAACATCCCTCAAGTCAAGCCTCCAATATTCCTAGGAACTAGGCCTGATCTAATTTTCCCTAGGCCAAAATTTGGCCTCCCAGAAAATCTCCAAAATCCTAGAAATTTGGCGTCTCAGTTTACCAAAAATTTGGTCTACCCAGAATATGTCGCCTTGAAACACACATGTGAGCTATAAGTGTGTGTGTGTGTGTGTGTCTGTGTGTGTGTGTGAGAGAGAGAGAGAGAGAGAGATGCTAAAGATAAATTTGTCCTTCTTGTCCTTATTCATCCTTCTCCTTTAGTTGGACGCACAAAAACTGTCATTCTTGTCTCAGAGGTCGAATGGTGTCTTTGTGGAGGACGTTGAATGCCTATATATAGTTTTCTTCCTTCACAAATGTGTGTTTCTCTTCATTGGGATTGAATTGACTTGAGGGAGAGTCGACTTGACTATTTTGGAGCTAAAAATTCAAATTTCAAAATTCAAAATTTTCTCTTATAAATATGACATGAAAATCATGTCTTATATATATTAGGATGTTTCGACACATAGGAAATAGTTAAGTATAACTTGGTCTAGTGTAGAGTTAGGTATAGTGTGTTTCTTTACTATGTACTTTTGTAACTTACAATCCGATGGTCATGATATGTAGTGATCCAACGGTTCATTCTCTCCTCAGTATCACTGACACTTGATCTGTGGCTTAACACCCGATTGGTCCAGGATCTCTATTTAAAGAGCATGGAGGGTCATTTGTAGGGTAATCGTTCATGAGAGAAGTTTATGTAAATTTTCATCCTTTTGTTAATAAATTTCCTGAAGTGGCCACGTTGGCTCAGGCCATGGACTGTTTCCCTCTTTGAGGGTTTTAACCATGTCAACAATATTGGTGTATTGATCTGTGATCTATTTTTGAGTGGTGTCCTTTGGTGTTTTGTCTGAGGAACTTACCCTGTAAATTCCTACAATATAAATTTTTTTAAGGGATAAACAATGAAAATCAAATGAAGGACGTGTCTTACAAATTATTTTTACATTACATGGGCTAAAATATAAATTATCAAGATTGGCCATAGCTACAAATTTAAAAAATAGATGCATTAGAACATCTTCAGTGACCCATTCCCTAGGTGTATTTTTTTGACATGGATAGAAAACCTTCTTAGAGGCCCAGGCTAAATAACCCCAAGTTAATTGGCAAAACCTCAGACATAAATAATAGAGCCTCACGAAGAATAGACAAATCCTCAAGTAGAGTTGATAAACCACAAAAGAGGTCAACCAAAAAGAGGATAGAAAATGCACTGGAAAGCCTTGTAGCACAGAGAGGAGACGAAATCTTGTCAAAAGAAGAAAAATAAATTGCAGCTATAGCAACACTTAGCACCCCCACAATGCCAAAGATAAGTGAATATTCCCAATATGTTACTTACACTAGGTAGATAAAAGGCACCAAAATATGGTATAGTGGCAAGCCTAGGCCACCTTCTCCCACTCATATCACCATTAAAGAGACCCCTATCCCAGAAATAGTAGAGCCTCAGGATAAACAAGAGAAGAAATTAAAGGCACCAAAGGTAGAAACATAAAAAAAAATACAAACATTTCTTGAGGAAATGAGACAACAAATAAAATCAAAGGAGAAATATGCTCAGGTGTAGGAACAAGCTTCCCTACTATAGGAACAACTTGCAAAATTACAAAGTGAAATGGCAGCAAAGAAACCAATTCAAAGGAGAACCATGTCCTTCTATTCTTGGATCGAGGAAGAAAAAAAATTTCCCATACACGTAGCACCACAATTATTCCTTGTAGTAGAGAAAGAGAAGGTTCAAACTCACCAATAGAAGATGATTTCCCAATATAACTGTTTAGTCAATTTAACGTCTTAAATTGCTCTACATAAATTATCAATCCGGGTATCGTAAACTGATGAAGTGTGGTGCACTATATGTGCTTAGTTAACCTTTCTCTTAC